>BQNB010120510.1:0-20619 GCA_026074375.1 Tanacetum coccineum | reverse complement strand
TGGTAGGTTCTCGTGATCCGTTCGTTATCCGTTTGCTTCATTTTCTTTTGTTATATATTATATCTGTTCACTGAGCGTTAGCTCAGCCGCGTTTTCTTTTTCCTGTGGCAGGTTTTAAGCGGGAAGCTGGGAAGTGAGTGATGTGAGTAGGAAGAGTTAGAAGACCTACCCTTGATGAACCCTTTCAGTTTGGAATAATGTTTTTAAATCCTTGTTATTTGAAGATATTTCATTTAGACCCTTTTTGTTTGGAATTTAATACTGTTGGAAGTCATTTCATTTTATGACTTGGTATTTTAATTATTAAAGTCTTCCGCTTGCGTTTATATGTTTTGATATGACACCATAACGTAACTCTTGTCTCTCTATCGAAGCGGGGTGTTACAGTGAGGCTATAAACTCACCTTAACAGTATAGGGAAATCTGATTGATAGCAAAGGTATATGAGATGAAAGTAACGGCTTCGTCACACGTAACCTGGGGTAATATGTCAAGTCTTAGTTTGATTGTTTATGTTTCAAAACTTTATAAAGTATAGCGTATATCTTTGATTCAGTAACTTGTGGAGTATTGTATCACCGTTCGGGCTATCATAATCCAGAGGTCACGCAGTATTGTTTGAGGAGCCAGGGCACTTTAAATCGTAAACCCAGCAAACTCGTCAAAACAAATAACCAAATGAAACCCCTCACATGAAATTCTCTAGTATTGTGATACGATAAGATTATAAGTTCTTTCAAAAGCTAGTTGATGATAAATTACGTTTAGTATATAATGTTTTTGATTTATAAAGCGTCGATCATTGATTAATAACGATAAATGTATCAGGTTTTAATAAAATCAAGTTTTATAATATTTTTTTATATATTTTTATAATTAATATAAAATATTATTATATTTTATAATTATAAGTTTGGAAAAATGGCAAAATACACCCTAGGTTTATAAACTTTTACAAGTTTAGTCCTTTATATAAAAAGTATATATAATTTAAACCTTTAAATTTGAAAGTTGGAAATTAGTTCTAAGTTTCAAAAAGTTACGATATATACCCATATGCATGAAAAACGTATCGTTTTTAGTCCAAAATCCATAATAATGATATTTTTCAATATGAAAAGAAATTTGAAGGTTATAGCTTATTAATATATGCTAAAATATGAAGGTTTAACGTAATAAAAGTTTAAAATAACGATTTGTTAAGCTAGAAATCAAAACAGGTCAAATTAGGGTTTTAAAATGAAAACGTGCGGGTTTTAAGCTTCAAGCTTTTAAGACTTAGTAAAATACTTATAATATTGTTAGATAAGCTTATTAGGATATATTATAACATTAGTTTACAAGTTTAGCTTATAGATTAAGCAAAAACATGAAATTAGGGTTTCATGAGCTCGGTTTGGATCAAAAAGGGAAAACACAATGTTTTTGAGTTAAAAGCTTTTAACAATGGTTTAAGCATGATCATATGAACATTATAAGAGTATGGAAACATAAACGGAGCTTATGGAACCTGATTTTGAGCTTATAGCTTGGAAACGGGTCGAAATGGGGACTTTTAGCTTCGTACACCTAGAATAACAACTCCGGGGATTCAAGACTTGGTTTCTTCACTTGTATTCTGATCTTGGGACTTCTTAGGACTTCTCTTGATGTTCTTGATCAGACCTTGGACTCCATTGATGGTTAGAAAGAAAGAATTGAGTGTCAGTTGAAATGAGATCCATGAATACAGCAGGTGTGTTAGTTAAACCAAATGGCATGACTTGAAATTCATAGTGTTCATATCTTGTTCTGAAAGCAGTCTTAGGAATATCTTTGTCCCTTACTCTCAGTTGATGATAGCCTGATCTTAAGTCGATTTTTGAGTAAACGCTTGAACCTTGAAGTTGATCGAATAAGTCATCAATCCTGGGTAATGGGTAACGATTATTTATGGTAAGTTTATTCAACTCTCAGTAATATATGCACATTCTAAAAGATCCGTCTTTCTTTTTAACAAATAAGATAGGAGCTCCCCAAGGCGATGTACTTGGTCGGATAAAACCTCGGTCTGTTAGTTCTTGAAGTTGGTTAGATAACTCTTGCATTTTTGAAGGAGCCAATCTATAAGGTGTTCGGGCTACAGGCGCTGCTCCAGGAATTAAGTCGATTTGGAACTCTACTTGGTGAACGGGAGGAAGGCCAGGTAGATCTTCAGGAAAAACATCTAGAAATTCTTTGACTATGGGGATATCTTCTGGTCTTTTCTCGTCTGATTTCTTTTCCATTACTTGGATCATGAAAACTTGACAACCTCGAGATATATACCTTTCGGTTTTTATACAGGATATGAGATTTAGTCGAGTTATACTTTGATCACCTTGAATGATTAGAGTTTCACCGTTGATAGGAATGTGAACGACTTTCTCATCACAGAGAATTTTGGCATGATACTTGGACAACCAGTCCATACCGATAACAACGTCGAAACTACCTAGCTTAATTGGCATGAGTTTGATTTAGAAAGGTTGATTTAGCAGGGTTAAAGTGCAGCCTTTAATAACAGTGTTTGTGCTTACTAAGTTTTCGTCGGCCATTTCGATATCGTAAAAGGTATCTATTGTAATAGACGGAAGAGAGTTGGCTAGTCCAAGATCAAATAGTTCTTGGTAAAGACTACTCAAATCTGTTGATAGCTGATAGTTTGCTAAAAACTATATGGTTTATCAATGCACCATGTTATGGCAATGAAGCCTTGGCTAGTCCAAAAGCAAACGACTTTGGTAAAGACAAGTCAAATCCGTTGATAGTTGGTAGTTTACTCAAAACTACAAGGTAATCAATTCACCTTGTTGTTAACAATAAAGAATTGGCTATCCCAGAGCAAACGGCTACTGGTAAAGGAAAATCAAATCCGTTTATGGCTGGTAGTTTGCCAAAAACTATAAAGCCAACTTAGTTGGATTGTTGTTGAAAAGAAATGTTGCTGATAAAGATGGAAAGCTAAAGATGTTGATGAAGATGGAAAGTGTTTAAAGATAAGATCAAGATGTGTTAAAGTGTTTGGATACACATTACAAAAATTAAGAGATTAACATGAAGGAAAACTTGAAGTTTTTAACAGTTCAACATCAGGTTTAAGGGAGGAATTGTTTGGGGAATAGTCATTCCTTGACTTATACGTTAGGTATATACTTAGTACCGATTGTTATAGTTAGTACTGACAGTACAAAGTGTTAAGCACTGTTCAGATAGTTAGTACCGTTAGTACAAAATAGTTAGTACCGTTTAAGAGATATGTATGAGATATTGTAGGAAAAGATATGTATTATCTTTTACGCGTTTTGTAAGCCAAAAATGTTTGGAAGCATATCTACAGAAGACCCCTATTAAATGATTACAAAAAGGGGAAGAAGATTACAGAGATATGATTTGCAACTTATTATGTGTGGTGGCATGATCAAGGAAATCTTAAGTCAAGGGGAAGCATTAAAGATTTTGTTTCATTCAGGGAGATGATCACATCTCAACTTTAGGGGAAGGTTTGGCTTTATGATGAAGTTCGTACACGACTTTGTTTGTTTTGTCATCATCAAATAGGGGAAGATTGTTGGGATTCTTGATTTGATGAGACAAAATAAATAAAAAAATGAAACAAGAGGATCAAAGTTGACATTATGGAATTCTTCAAGCTGGTGGAGAACATCAAGAATTATGGAAGATATGGTCAATGATTTACAAGATGGAAGAACACATTAATGCTAATAGTTAGTTACATGGTTTATTAGGAAATGCATTAATGTGTATTAATTATATTTAATGGTTTGACTATGAATTATGGAAACCATTAATAGTATTGATGTAGAATAATATAGAAAGTATTAATAGTCTTTGTAACCTACTTGGACTCCTTAACCTATAAAAGGAGGTCATGGGGTTTAGAGAATATCATCACTTCCAATATCATTCACACCTCAACATTAGTTATCATAGTTAGTAATTTGTAATCATATTAGCAGATTAATATAAATCAAATTTAGTATTCATTGTTCTTCTTAATACTATTATGTAGATTCCGCATATACAATAAGTATTCATAGTCAGTGTTTCTCTATAGTCAATCTGTATTTATACAAGTTGGCTATCACCCTTAGTAGGCTGCAAAGATCTGTTCAGTTTAGGACTCACGAGTGGTATCAGAGCCTGAAGAGAAACTCTAAATAAGAAGAACCAGATCACATCTGTTTCATAAACCCTTACTCTTTAAAAACTAATCATGTTTTTTTTTACTGGTTTTGGATCAAATGCTGATGCTCCACCTCCATCACCACCTCTACCACAATCACAAACACCAGTTATAGCACAAGCCCCTCACACTATGTCCACCATAAAACTCCATATTCTCATGAAGGGAGAATATGATGTTTGGGCTATGAAAATAGAGCATTACCTAGCACAATTAGTTGCTCATCAAAAAGGTCAACTTTGGTATGAGGAAAAGATAAGGTTTATGAAAATAGACTTAGATGATAAAACTGATGTCCTTACATACCATAAGAAATTGTTAGCAGAAGCTGAAAAAGAAAAAGAAGATTTAAAAGCTAAAGTAGAAAAATGGCACAACTCTTCTAAAAATCTTGGTAAACTGCTAAATACACAGATGAGTGCTAATGATAAATTTGGGCTTGGTTATGGGGATCACAGATATGATAGCATCTTGAGCTATGAAAATGAAGTTTTACAAAGTGTGTTTATGAATAAGGAAAGTGATTTAGAAATCCATTCTTTGTATGATAGGTCTTGTTACATGCAGAAGGTATGCATGTTGTACCACACCCATGACAGGGAATTACATTCCTTTTATTTTTTTTTTTTTTTCCTCATCTGGACCTGATATTGGAATTTATAGATTCTCACAATTTACATATGGTCCAAAACAATCTTAAACTAGTGAATCTGAAACCCAAACCAGTGACTTTGATACCTGTGAATCAGATTGTAGTGTTGAAACACATGAACCAACTGTAAATGAACCCAAAGTAGTAAGTCAACCTAAGGTTTGGTCTGATGCTCCTATCATTGAGGAGTATGAATAGATAGCTAAATAAAAAAAAAAAAAAAAAAAAAAAAACAAAAAAAAAAAAAAAAAAAAAAAAAAAAAAAAAAAAAAATAGATGAGCATGTGTCTATTCCAACAAAAAGAACATAAAACACTAGTTTTTTGCTAATAAGCAAGTAAAAACTCCTAGGGAAACTGTTAAGAATCAATTCACACATAGTAAAAATCCTAAAGTTGACAAAAAGGGATTGGGATATGGGTTTACTACAAAAGCATGTTTTGTATGTGGAAGTCTTAGTCATCTTATTAGAGATTGTGATTTTCATAAAAAAAAGGGATGGCTAAACAAGCTGAATTAAACAATAGGATGAGTAAGGGATCTAGTCAAAGGGAGATTAGGCCAGTATGGAACAATGTGCAAAGAATGAATCATTAAAACCAATTTGTTCCAAAAGCAGTACTAACTAGAACTGGAAAGATTCCAGTTAATACTGCTAGAACTAGCGGTACTAACACAGTTAATACTGCTAAGAATAATTTTAACAGACAGGCAGTACCAATTAATGCTGCTAGGAAAGTTAATACCGTTAAGCCTATTGTGACTAATGTTAGACCAAAAGCTGGCTTTCATAAATCTGTTTCACCTTTTAGAAAGTCATTTAATAAAACAACAACACTTAGAACAGACAAGATAAAAAGGTCTGATGATAGTTTCATTGCTATTGGTTCTGCTGAAGATGAAAAAGTAATCAAGGAGATGAATGAACAAGTTGCTGATGCTTCTAAGAAGAGAGTAAAGAAAGATGACAATATTAAGGGAGAAATTAAAGAAGAAGAAGGAACTAGAAAAAGAAAGCTTGGTATAAGGAAGAAGATGAAATCTAAGAAAAGAAAGTTCACTTCTAAAGATGATGAAGAGTTAAGATTGTGTTTAACTATAGTTTCTGATGAGGATAAGGAAGTGGATTATGAGATACTTGACAAGAAGTATCCTATCATAGAATGGAGATCTGAGTATCTTACAACCAAACCACAGTATGATGAGACTGAAGAGATAGAAGATGTTTATCTTAATGTGGTGATTAGAAGTAATAGACAAAGAAGATACTTCAGTACTTTGATGGCAGTGCTTTCAATACTTGATAGAGATGACATCTGTGCTATATATCAACTTGTGATGAACAGATACCAAGATGAGACACCTGAAGGATTTGACAAAATACTTTGGGGAGATTTGATAATCATGTTCAATCAAAGTGGAAATGATGAGTTTTGGAATGCACAGCAAAATTGGAAGATAGTGAGCTGGAAGCTACATAGTTCTTCAGGGATACACACTATAATGACTGATGAAGGAATAGTCATTCATATGCTTGTAGAGAATAAGTATCCTTTGAAAAAGGAAGTGCTGTCACAATTGCTTAAGTTGAAGTTAGAAACTGAAGAAGACAGTACTATGGCTTTGGAACTGATTAGATTTGTCAAGAAGCAGATTGCAGAGTTAGAACCTGAAGACTCTGATGGAGATGAGAAGGATCTTTGAGTGTTGGTTCTAAGACCACACAACAAATGGTCATCAGTTCACCATGCTTAACAGGCATAAGAACTGGCTAGTCCATAAGCAAACGGCTTGTGGTAAAGACTTCTCAAATCCGTTTATGGTTGACAATTTACCAAAAATTGTAGGGTTTTCAACTCACCTTGCTTCATGGTTAAGAGTTGGCTAGTCCAGGATCAAACAGTTCCTGGTAAAGACTAATCAAATCTGTTGATAGCTGATAGTTTGCTAAAAACTATATGGTTATCAATGCACCATGTTATGGCAATGAAGCATTGACTAGTCTAAAAGCAAACGGATTTTGGTAAAGACAAGTCAAATCCATTGATAGTTGGTAGTTTACTCAAAACTACAAGGTAATTAATTCACCTTGTTGTTTACAATGAAGAATTGGCTATCCCAGAGCAAACGGCTACTGGTAAAGGAATACCAAATCCGTTAATAGCTGATAGTTTGCCAAAAACTATAAAGCAAACTAAGTTGGATGTTGTTGTGTTGCTGAAAAGACAAGTTGCTGATGAAGATGGATAGCTGAAGATATAAAAAATTATTAAAGATCAAGATCAAGATTTGACAAAGTGTTTGGATACATCCTCCAAGAGCTTAAGAAGAATAAACTGAAGAAACATGAAGTTAAACAAGTTCAACAATCATGTTTAGGGGAGGATTGTTGGGAATTATGCATTCCTGACTTAGTACCATTAGTTATATTAGTTCGTACTGATAGTTGTAATTAGTACTGATAGTATAAAATAGTTAGTACCATTTAAGAGATATGCATGAGATATTATAGGAAAAGATATGCATTATCTTTTACGCGTTTTGTAAGTCTGTTAGGGTTTATCCTTGGTCTATAAAAGGAACCCTACGGCATTAGAGAAGATAGATATCATATATACAATCTCATATCTCATAGTTAGTAATCTATAATCGTTTTAGCAGATTAATTCAAAAGTTTAGTTATCAATATTCATTGTTCTTCTTAGCATTATAACTTAGTTTCTGCATAACTTATAGTGTTTATAGTCATTATTTCTCCTGTTGTGTGTGTGGATATATCCATATTGGCTACAACCCTTAACATGGTAGAAAGATCTATATTCAAAGGGATCCACAAAAAGCTTCTAATATAAGAGGAGAGTCCTTAGGATACTAAAGGCCCAATTTAGGTTGACCTTTTAGGTATCTAAAGATTCTTTTTACTGCATTTAAGTGGGAAACTTTTGCCTGAACTTGAAATCTTGAGCAAGCACAAACTGAGAACATAATATCTGGTCTAGAGGATGTAAGATACATCAATGACCCAATCACTGACTTGTATAAATGAACATCAACATCCACACCATCTTTATCTTTTGTTAAAGCTTTGTGAGTTTCCATAGGAGTACTGGCTGACCATATACTGAAAAAGCAAATTTCTTCAGGATCTCACCAACATACTTGTCCTGACTAATGAAGATTCCATCCTCTTTTTATTTGACTTGTAAACCCAAGAAGAAAGTAAGTTCTCCCATTGAACTCATCTGAAACATGTTGTGCATTATCTGCTCAAACTCATCACATAAAGATTCTTAGTTGAACAAAAGATGATGTCATCTACATATACTTGAACCAGTAGAGTATCACCCTTGAGTCTCTTTATGAACAAAGTCTTGTCAATTTGTCCCCTGTGAAATCTATTATCCAGCAGATAGGTAGAGAGTGTCTCATACCAAGCTCTAGGAGCTTGATGTAGACCATATAAGGCTTTCTCCACTTTGTAGACTTTTTCTGGAAATTCTGGATCGACAAAACCTGGAGGTTGGCAAACATATACCTCCTCTTCAATAGTGCCATAGAGAAAAACACTTTTAACATCCATCTGAAACACAAGAAAATTCATAAATAATGCAAAGGCCAAAAATAACCTGATTGCTTCAACCCTAGCAACAGGAGCAAAAACCTCATCATAATCAATGCCTTCTTATTGTTTATACCCTTATGCTACCAGTCTGGCTTTGTTACTTACAACTATTCCCCTTTCATCCTTCTTATTTCTATACACTCACTTTGTACCAATAGCCTTTTTGCCACTAGGTAAGTCAACTAGTGTCCAAACCTTTTGAATCTTGAACTGAAGCAGCTTCTCTTGCATTGTTTCAACCCAACTTTCATCATCAAGGGCTTGAGATATCTTTGTGGGTTCATGTTGAGAAAGGAAACAAGCAAATAAGTAGTTTTGGAAATCTTTGTGATTTGTCCTTCTCTACTTTTGGATGTAGCTAATCATAGCATGCATCTATAGAAATTCCTTCTTTGTCATGCCTCCTTGTTGGAACTACTGACTTTGGATCCCTAATAATTTGAGCTTCAGGATGAATAGAGTGTACTCTAGTTATGGGAATAGGACTGACAACAGTGGAAGGTTCCATGTTGTTAAAATCAGCCTCTAAACCCACACTTTGATCATCCCTCCCCCCCCCCCCCCCCCCCCCCGGACATAAAGAGTATTAAGATACCAAGTCAAGATTCAAAAAAATCCCATAGGCATTGCAAAAAATGCCAGTACTTTGAATTTTAGCAGTATCCTCCAATTCAGGTATTAGAGGATCATAAGGAAGATTAGCAACATCAATAGGAAAAGATCCACCAAAAGTAACAAATGATGGTTCACTTGATGGTCCAACAGGACTGATATGTGTGAAATACACATATCCGTTTATACCTAAAATAACCTAATTAAACCCAAAAAACAGACTTAAAATGGCAAAAATATACTTGTTTTTGTGTTTTGTGTGTGCAGGTACGGATAAGACAAAAATCATAAGAAAACCATCAAAAACAGGAAAACACAGACACGAGAATGGAAGAGCATGCAAGAGCCATAAGCCAAAGTCAAAAAGTCAACCCTGGTCAAACCTCAGTCAACCATAATAGGACAAAAACCCCAAAATATTCCATTTCATCCCTCAATTTTCCAAATGATACACACAGTGGTCCCAAAGGCTTAAAAGGGCCCTTAATCCCCTTAACTACCTTACCCGGATCCAAAAGCCCAAGACATAAGCCCAAACCCTAGCCCATTTACCATTCTATATAAAACCACAGGGACCATTTCTGCTATTTACCAAAGTTCTTTTACACTACACTTTTATAAACCAACCACAAGGACCCAAGTTGCCAAGTTCACAAAGTTCAAATCTTATTTACCCCGTTCAGTTAAAAATAAGCGGGAAAAGAAGTTGTACTATTCATCGTCCCCTACCTCATTTACCTATGGTCAAATCAAGCGGCAAATGCAAATTAAAGGGTGCATTGGTCAATTCATAAGGTCTACAACACAATGGCAGGGTTAAATTAGTCACTCAAGCTTTTCATTAACCAATCTCATCAAGGAAGCACATGTGAAATGGAGGAAAAGCACAAGAGATGATGGGTTTTTACACTAGATATACACTCAAAAGAAACACAAGTGTCTCAATCACGGATTGCCACGCTGGCAATCCGTGTGAGATATTTAGTAATCCAAGGGCCATAATCAATCCTCCAATGATTAGGATTTTATATGGACATGATTGATTGGAGCGTGTAGAGCAAGGGAAGACTAGAAGCTTCAGCTTGGGCCTATAAATACTCACACTTCACACACATTCAGGACCTAGTTTTTTTTAGTTAGTAGCTTTTAGTTTTAGCTTAATTTTCAATTTTTAGCTTAAATTTCCTTTAAACTTTGTAATTCTTCCTTTTAAGCATTGTAATCAAGTTTTATGTTAATGAAATTCAGTTTTTAAATAGTCTCTCATAAGCTCTTTGTTTTCATAAGCTCTTACTTTTCTTATTAAATGATAAGCTAAATATCATAAGCTACTGAATAAGCTCTTATTATTCTCTAAGCTAATAATTGAGCTCAAATCTTACCTTAGTCATACCTTAACTCTTAAAATCAGCTAATAACCTTATCACCTTTGCTTAATTGGATTTTAGCTTTTGGAAGGGGATTCAAAAATGAAGAATCCCCTTGGACTAATAAGCGATCCATTTGGATAAGCTAGAGCTTGTAGCTGTTCTATTAAGCTTCTGTTAAGCTGAAGCCATCTGTAAGTTTTCTTTAAAATTCCTTTAATTTTAAGTTTTAGTTTAAATTTTTTGCTATAGTGTAAATAGGTTTAATAGCTTAAACTGCTTGCTTATAAGTGCTTATTTACCTTTATTCTAGCTTATTAAGTGTGTTTTATTATCTGTTTTTGCTTATTATATCATAAATCTTAGAGTTCTCATTTCTGTCATAAAAAGCTTAAAAATCCAAAAATAAGTAGTTTATAGTGTAGATCTTAGAATTTAGCTTATTCAGTTGTTGATTTATGTTTATTAAGTTTAATATAAGTTGTTTAAGATCTGGTAATAAGGTTTTGATAATTAGATCTTAGATTCTAATGTTTTATAAAATCTGTCAATTCCTAAAGGGGTGTTTGGTTTAAGCTTCTTTGACCTTTAAAAGTCAAAGCTACTTTGAAATTTCTTATTGGTTAGTTAGATTAGCATATTTGATAAGATTTTAAATAAAATTGATAAGTTAGTTTGAGCTTATAATGAATTTGTGGCTTATTGAATCTGTCTCAGCACCAGGGGAATTTTCCTTGTGATTTCACTTGTGAAAATTTGAACCAAGCCATCTAAGGCTTGGTTCTTGCTTGATTAGAATTTAGAGTCACTCAAATAGAGTGACTAAGTGCAGGATTACCTCTTAAGGTATCCTGCATTTGTGCTTACCCTTTTGCTATTTGCATCAGCAGTGGTAACACTAAGTTTACTACTGCTGTCCTTTTTGATTCATTTCACTTAGTAATTTAAAGATTTATTTTTATTTTATAGATTAAAGTTAGGATGATTAGTGTTTAAGCTTTAGTTTTAAAAATTAACGCTTTAGATAATTAAGCCATAGTTACCATTTTATACTCATTTTCCTTAGCTGCATTTATTTTAAAAGTCATTAAAAAAGCCAAAGAATTCCAAAAACAGTAGTAATAATAATAAGCCTTCAAAATTTAGAGTTTATAAGTTGTAGTATCTGATTTTCTATTTGGAATTATAGATTATAGTTAGGATAATTAGTTTTCTTAAGCTTAGCTTAAGTTTTGGCTTATTGAGTAATTGAGTTTTTATTAATTTTGAGCTTTTTGAGTTTGTTCTTGAATTAGCTGTTTTGATCCTGAAATTCAGTTGGTGTTAAGTGTTTTCAGTTAAGCTAGCTTGTTTGAACAAGCTTAAGCACATCATAAGCTACCTAGAGCAACTTTTGGTTTTTAATTTGAGCTTAAAATAAGAAGTGTGAAATGGTTTAAGTGAAATTAAGCATTTTTTTAGCCCAAAAGCTTACTTTCTGTAAGCAGACATTCATAAGCTCTTTTTGAGCTCATCTTTGAGTTATAGCTTAAACTACTTTTATTAAAAGTTCTTAGAAATGTTGGCTTTATAAGTTTCAGTTGTTGTTTTTCAAAAATTATCAAAAATAAAAAAAATAGCAAAAAGGGGTGTGTTGCCAGACTAGAACCCACGACCTCTCCCTCACAAGCCATATGTCTTACCAATATGCTTCAATAGCTCATCCAGTAACCTTTCCCCCCATTTAGTACTAGTAGTCTTTTTCATTTCATTTTCATTTTATAAGCCGTAGCTTATCTAGCTTATTTTAGAGCTTATTTGATTGGCTGTTTGTTTACTTTTATTTTTCTCTTATTCCTTGTTGCTAGTAGGACTTTTCCTGATTTTTTGAGAATTTTTCCATTATTAGTTTATTTTCTAGGATTTTTCGTAGGTTTAAAAATTAAAAAATCAATAAAAAATAGAAAAAAGTTTCAGAAAATTACAAAAAAATAGTTTTTAGTTTTATATAAATTACTTTTAGGTTTACATCCAGTAAAATCATTTTTACACCTTTTAGATTTTAATTTTCATTTTTGAGCATTTAATTTTAAGCTTAAAAATAGGATTTTAATTTTAAAAATAGTTAAAAATAGTTTTCTGAGTTTTTATGTTATTTTAGACTTTTCTAAGTTTAAAAATCATTTTTCTAAATTTTTAGTAACTTAATTTGCTATTTTTGCTTGAGATATCTTTGTGGGTTCATGTTGAGAAAGGAAACAAGCAAATAAGTAGTTCTGGAAATCTTTGTGATTTTTCCTTCTCTGCTTTTGGATGTAGCTAATCATAGCATGCTCTCTAGAATTATTCTTTGTCATGCCCCTTGTTTGTACTGCTGACTTTAGATCCCTAATAATCTGAGCTTTAGGATGAGTAGAGTGTACTCTAGTTATGGGAATAGGACTGACAATAGTGGAAGGTTCCATGTTGTTGAAATCAGCCTTTGCACCTACACTTTGATCAGCATAAGGAGTATTGAGAGTTTTCAAGTCATGATCATCATAGGCATTGCCAAAAATGCTAGTACTTCAAATTTCAGCAGTATCCTCCAATTCAGGCATTAGAGGATCATGAGGAAGATTAGCAACATCAATAGGAAAAGATCCACCAAAAGGAACAAATGATGGTTCACTTGATGGTCCAATAGGACTAAAATTCCTAGATGCACTAGCAGTATTAACTGGTGTGCTAACAGTATTAAAACTGTTAGTATTGCTAGCTCTAGTAATCTTCTCCTGAAGAAGCTGGCTATCACACTGAGCTTCAAATTATTTTCTAACAGCATATGATTGCTCTGTAGCCTCTTTCTCTTGATCCATCATCTTATCAAGAACATTCTTTAAGGCTTGATCATACTCACTTGCTGGTTCTTGTACAGTCTTTTTATAAGCATCATCATCAACTGTATCATCCTCAGCCTTGTCATCTGAGCTCTTGTAGCTTGAAGAGATAGATGACCATAATAGGAACACAATATATTGTTGAGTAGACACATTCTCTTCTATAGTTTGTCCAGCATCAACATTTTTCTTCAAACCTGTTATCTTACCACCTCTAGTACTTCCACCAAAGGCAACAAAACCTCCATCAATATCTTGATAGTCAGTAAGTAAGGCTTTGTTCCCTGTCATTTGCCTGGAGCATCTACTGTCAAACATTCATTTGTACTTTAAAGCTTGTTGTAGATTCCCCTGCACAAAGATAAGAGAGTCAGTTTCTCTTGGGGACCCAAGCAACTACTGACTTGAGTCTGCCTTGTGGATCAATATAATTTACTCTTTTTGAGATCCATGATCCACTATTGTCTTTGGAGCCATTGTTTAAATCAATCTTTTTAGGTCTCCAAACACAACCTGCCGAGGCCTTAACAGCAGTGATCCCATTTCCCTTAACAGTACAAACTGTTGTTTGCCCAGCAGTATTAACACCATTTTACTTTTAAAACCCTGGTATTAAGTACTGTTGATTTATAAAAAGGCCTTCTAATAGGTGAATGTGACTTAGGAAAAGTATTTATTTTTGATTTTGAAACATTCACTCTATTTTTAAGGGTAGCAGTATTAACACACTGCTTGGCAGTACTAACTGGTATTCTTCCAGACCTAGTTAAGACTGCAGTTGGAACAAATTTATTTTGATGATTTATTCTTTGAGTGTTGTTCCAAATTGGTCTAACTTCCCTATGACCAATACCCTTTCCCAAAACAGATTCTTTAGCCATTCTCTTTTCATGAAAATTACAGTCTGTTTATTAGATGATTATGACTTCTACAAACAAAACAAGCTTTCTTAGTAAACCCAAAACCTAACTCTAGTTTTTGAGTCATCTTCCCATTCCAATCTTTTCTATCTACCTTAGGAGATTGAGTGACCATCCTAGGTTTTACAGCTTGTTTATCAGATTTAACAGGTTCATTCCTAGCTTTAGTAAACTCAATCTTTTTAAAACTAGGTTTGACTGTTGTTTGTTAGTTTTTGGACCTATCAATTGAGATTAAAAATATTCTCATCATCAGCACTACCCAAATTCAATGATTACTCCACTAGGATAAAGATTCAACTTAGGCATTTCATCACTAGTACTTGCCTATGGTAGGGTGATACATTGTTTCAAACTGAGATACAACTAGTACTAGTATTATTTGATGTAGCTATAATACAGAATCATCTAATCACCTACAAATAGATAGGTCAGCAAGTGGAGGCATGTGAGTTCACAGTTAAAGGAGGAGAGAAACAGATGATATCCCTTTATCCTTTATTTAACCTGATCATTTGTTTGATTGTACAGATCAGTCTACTATTTGAACGTCTATCAAGAACTATTAAATAATTCTTCACTTACGCTTGAATCATTTTCATTTAACTTGATCTCTCCTATCCTAGACCATTTTATCGATAGAATTATTTGACTATTAATCAGTTTATTTAAGTTTTAGAAGATGTTTCTAAACTGTTTCTAGTTTAGCTTTTATCATCTTGATTTTTCTTTTAAATTTTTTTCTAACAGATTGGGAAGTCTCAGTGACAGCATTTACCTTTTATCTTTTTACTTCAAATCTCCTAATACTGGCGCATTCTTTTACCTCATAGACATCTTCATTTTTGTATTTCTTATGAACAATAATTGTGCTTCTACATTCATTCTAGGCTCTAAGCTAACAATTTCTAAGATTAGCTTATTAGAGTTTGTCTCCTGTTCATCAACTAGTTTTTGTAGTCTATTCATTATGTTTTTAATCACAGTTTTAGAAACAAGATTGTACCTCTGAGTCAGATCCTGAAGTGTCAGGACCTTAAGAGCAAAATTTGGTTAGTTCATCTTGAGCTATTAAACTTCCAACCATATCCCAATCCATCTTGCACAATCAAAGCATTGTCCCCCCCAGAATCGAAACCAACCAAATGCATTAGAGGTCTTACTGGTAAAGTCCTTTGTGTGTGTCCTGTCCCCTGTTCGCCTATATCCCTGCATTCTCTTATTCGATGTTTCTCTATGATTCTTGGTGCTCTACATTCCATCTGGCAAATATGGCCCCTTCTATGACAGTTTTAAACATTCAACTTGGTTTGTCTAAAACTAAGGTTTCTTGCGACATTAAAGATTAACTTTCTTCCAGACTTCTTTATAGATCCTCTTTAGACCGCCTCATTAGAAAGAATGGCCATCCTTCTCATTTCTTCCACAATCATCATGATCAATCTGCTCTAAGTATTCCTCAATCCAGTTGTGGGTACTATTTGATCTGTTTATGCAATGTATTGAGAAAATACAATTAGATCATCAGTATATGATGATGAAGATGCTTGTCCTTAAGAGCTATGGCCTGCTGCAGTAGAAATACCATTGGTAGTATTAACTTCATTAATACTGTTAGTGTCTTCTGTAGAGAGAAAGGCCACATTTCTTAGAGTTTGAAGATGATCTTCAGAGGAACTTTGATGTCATCTTCAAACACTTTTAGGTGATTGTATAGATCATAATATCTAAATTCATCATGAACCCTCTTTGTTTTCTATAATAAAGCTATGTTTTTCTCATGATGAAGGTGTAGAGCTCTTAGAAATTATCTGATTTGCATCTTCATTTGAAAAACAGCAATTGCACCCATGAACTTTAATTTTTTTAGTCTGGTTGATAAGTTTTGAAACTATCATATGCTTTGTATAGACTTCTGTGTCAGATAAGAAAGTTTAAATTGTTGCTTCAAGACATTCTTCAGCATCTTTGTTAGATTCAACTCATTGCCCACCAAATCCTACTCTTTGATAGCCAGCCCAAAAGGATCTTGGCGTCCTTGGTTTGTATGAAACCTGGTTGTTGATACTATCAGGAATGCAAAAGCATAAGCTTTTTGCTTTTCTTTCTGTTTTGTCCTTTGTCCATATATAGCTTGAGCATTCTCCTTGAGTGGGTAACTTTAGGTTTCAACACCATTCTCATTTCTTGTTGTTTGTATAGGTTCATATCATCCATTCATGTATTACTTTGCCACAAGCCAATAATTTGTGTTTGTAAGGTATGCTCCATTCCTCCTCACGCTCTAGAAGGGTGTCTACTACCCCCTTCTTGAGGATAGGTAGCTTTTTACAGTACGATATATTTGAGGAGATTCCACGTGGTGCCATGTTGTGGTGCAGGTTCTTCACCAACATCTTGTGATTGTAGTAGAGATCTCGGATCCTGATTGAGTTCTTTCATTATTCAGGTTTTCTCTACAAGCTCTGATTACAAATTATGAGTCCGCCAATGAATAGATCTTCTTTAGGCTTGTTAAAGATTAGTTAACTTGGATAATCCAATCTAATCTATGTGAGAGAACCTTGTGATTATGAATAATAAAAGTATTTTGCAGATCTAACTTTGTTAATACTAAGAAGAACAATGTAAACAAACTTTTGAATATATATGATTTGAAATATTCTGCCTTGGTTATTAGATATAACTAAATATGATAATTTATACACTTTCTAGACAATGTAGTAGGGTTCCTTTTTATATACAATAAGGAAAAAGCTAGTGGGCTTAACAAAATGTGTCAAGTGATCAAGATCTTAATCTATTCCTATAATAACTTATGGCATATCTATTTAGCAATACTAACTATATCTAACTTAATACGTACTAACTATTTAGTACATAAACAGTTATCTAACATGTATATGGCCAGTATATCTAATTGTATTGGCAGTATCTATACTAAACTATATACTAGACAGTACTAAGTGTAGAAGCTCTGATCCCAACAATACCTTTTATGAGACCATGCAAAGGTTGTGAATACTTTGCATCTAATCGTGCTTTCTTATAATCCATAAGTGTCACGATTATTGAGCGCTTATGTGTCGAATAATAGGAGAAATATATTTCTTGGGTGCCTAAGTTTTCAAAACATACATATAATAATCTTTTACGATTCAGTTAGCTTCATCATATTTTCTAAGACAATTTTGAACCATCAAATACTGCACTACAGCCTTTTTAATAGAAAAGACGGGTCATTATTTGAGGGGGAAAAACTGTCAAAGTCATCTTCTTCATAATTAATAAGGTATCAATCGGAAAAGGTTTTAATGGTGTCAGGTGAATAATTATAGGGGAGTTGAGAAATGTCGACTTAATAGGGCTTTATTTGAGACATGTTGAATTTGTAGGGATATTAATGCAACAGTGAGACATTTGCGTTGTTTATAAACCTTAGCTGGACTAAGTTTTTCCGCTTTTGCTAACTTAGATTCTTGCGCTCCTTAGGATAAGTTTTTAAGAAAATTTGAACTGTGCTCATTAAACCTCAGGGGGTCATTATGCCAGAAATACACCTAGTTTTAAATCTTATACTCCCTGCCAGTTCACTTTACCTTATTGTCATACACACATCACTCTGAAACTCCATGTTGACTGTTTCGCAAAACCTCATAAACTCGTCAATTCTCATGTTATTAGCTAAAGGTTTCATTATCAATGCTTAAAGCTCTTCTATAATTTGACCAAATCTTGACCATTCATTCGAAAAACCCTAAAACTCGATTTAAATTGTATCACCTTCAAAGTGTATGGAGATCTCAATTGATTGAGGTGGTTATTTGGTTCATATAGGTGGTCGAGTTGTTACTCCTTTAACAGTTTTTTCTTATGGGAGTTAAGCTCCTTCGTGAGGTACTGAATTTGATTCTTTGTAGTCGAACTAAGTGATAAGTGGGTAAAGCTTTGAAAATTTTCATGGGTTTAGGTTTAATAATATGAGTGGTTAAGTGCATTTGAGTGGTATATAACTTGTTTGTATGAGAAATCTTGACTTATGTGAGTTTTTCGAGTGTATATGGTTCGAACTTGACTAGATTCGAGATTTTCGTGGTTAATATGTGAGTGAAAGATGTTAAACTGATTCCTTGATGTTAAGTTTCTATGATTGATAGATATTGTAGCCTAAATAAGTGAAATATGTTAGACTAAACTTCTGTATAGGTGATCTATACATGATTGTACAGGCGATCAATTACCATTTACTTTGTTAAGGGCGATCTCTATAGCATTTGTTGCGTAACGGGCGATTCACTTATAATTGATTATACAGTTGCGATCAATACATTACGTTTTTGTATGAACTGCGATCTATCATGCTTGTGTACAGGCTGATCTATACATATTTTTGTTTTAGGCGCCAATTCACAAATACATAGGCGATCTATACATACTAAAGTTAAACAGGCGATCAATACATGCTTAAATACTACAGATGATCGATACACATGTTTTATTCAGGATATCAATACACACAGTTTTTGAAACAGGCGATCTCTACACTGTATTTAGGCAAACTATACTTGATTTTTTCTAAATAGAATTAATCTCGTAATCTTGGTAATTCTACCCTATAACCTAATCTAAGTGTAATCATTCCATATCTTGTCATATAATGATTAAGTTAAGTCTAATTTTTCCTTAGAAATCTTAAGTAGTTGCCTTAATTTCATTAGTTGGCCTATAGTTTATGTGGCATATGAGAGTGTGTGCATCCTGTTTGCATGTGTATCAGTTCTTTGCATTGCTTGTATATGAACTGTATGTGACAATTCTTAGCAGAATCATGTCTTCCATATCTGATCTCAACAAACAGAAGGCTGATCTTGAGTTGTTCCCAAGGAGAATAGATTTGATATCGGAAATATGCTCAATGGAAGTAATCCCTCATGGTTTTCTACCAGAAGAACCACATTTCAGTCCTCTAGATGCCTTATGCACCACTTCACTGACTATCTGCCAATTCTCATCCTGTACTGATGTCCTCTGAAGTGTATATGCACCAATTCTGGAACTCTGTATACAAGCATGATGACTTCTACAGATTCAAAATTGATAAGAAGAAAAGATTCAAGCTTACCTTAGAAGTCTTTAAAGATATCTTTTAGATTTGTCCAAGAGTACAAGATCAAGACTTTCATGCACTACCCACTGAAGAAGAAATTGTGTCTTTCTTAAGAGATCTGGTCTATACTGGGGATATCATTCCTTAATGATGTTGTTGTCGATCAGAAGCATAAACCTTGGAGAACTTTTGCTACTCTTATTAACATAACCTTATCAGGAAAGACTAGTGGTCTTGACAAGCTTCGTCTCTCCAGAGCACAAATCATTTAGGGTATGTACTTTTAGAAGAATGTAGATTATGTGGAGTTACTCTGGGAAGAATTCACCTATCAGATTGATAATAAAGACTTCAAAAAGCAAGAAAAGATGTACTACCCTCGATTTACAAAAGTTATCATTCACTACTTTCTCATTCAAGAAGAGACACTTTCATGGAGAAACAAGATTGGGATGCACACCTCAAATGATGACTACTTGATTAACACCTTAAGTTTTGTTTCAAGAAAAGAAGCATCTCAAGATCATATGGAGTTGTTCTACCTGAATGTTTTTTGACCAGTTACATGATTGTTTGACCAGTCCGGAGATGAAAGAATCTAAGGCTTACAAGACTTATCTTAGCTATGCTACAGGTGTTGTACCTCTCAAGATTGCCAGAAATTCAAGAAAGCGTCTCCATCTAAGAAAGATAGTATTCCTGTCCAAGCAGATGAAGAACCTGTCCAAAAAGGAAAACGAGTTAAGAGATCTGCCAAGAAATCTTCAACTACTCCAGCTGCAGGTATTGTCATTAGAGAGACTCCAGTAAAGACTAAGTCTACAGGAAAGGAAAAGGTGGATGTTACTCATGGGAAAGGAATTGAATTGCTATCTGAAGTAGCTTTGGATGAAAAAGCTCAGTTGAAAGAAGTAAGGAAAAAGAGCTTAAGGGACTTTCACAAGACACATCCTAGTGGTTCTGGTACGGTTGCCAAAAAACCTCCAAGTGTTGAAAAGATCACACCTACTGTCACAAGTGAAGGAACTGGTGATAAACTAGGGGTTCCTGATGTGGCAAGAGATGACTCAACTGAGAGTGATTCTGAGTCTTAGGGTAATGATGAAGACGATAGCAATGATGAATAAGAGGCAAGTGATAAAGGCAGTAGACAGGAGAATGAAAGTGAAGAGCAAGAATCTAATTCAGAGCATGATGAAGAATCTGATGATGATAATCAAGAAGAGGAGGAAGTTGATCAAGAAAATGAATCTGAA
>BQNB010120509.1:0-16512 GCA_026074375.1 Tanacetum coccineum | reverse complement strand
TTAGCTTTATACTTATTATTATTGCAACATTATTAAACCTCGGTCCTTTAGAAGGCTGCAACATCGGTTATGAGCTGGCAAGATTCAACAAACTTTTATCAGTCTCGGATTATTATAACTATGTGCCTTATTTTGAAGGCTGCAACATCGGTTGTGAGCCGACAAGATGCAGCAAACTTTTATCAGCCCATAGTTTTTATTATTATTCTTTCCTCCACCCTTTAAACGACTGTCACATCGGTATGCGAGCCGACCATAATCCAGAAGTCTTATTTCGGCTTTGGTTTATTACATAATAATTATTATTATAGCCAAATTTCAAGTCCTGTGGTCTTTTAACAACTGCCACATCGGTATGCGAGCCGACCATGGTCCAGGAGTCTATTTCCCCACAACACTGACAAAACTTCGATTGTACCTTACTTTCACCAGAAGGAATCTCTACGAAGTGATTTAAACTAAGAATCGTAAAAACCTAAAGTAACTTTATTTATTCAACAATTATATAACATTTATTAAGCTGATGGGAGCAAAAAGCCATAATTAACCTCTATGAGCTCTAAAGAGATCCAACTACTCCACGCTTATCATCTAACTTATATCAAACTCTATCATTTTTCGTTCTTTGCAAAATTTTAAAGTTGAGCAAACGCTTAGTCTAAAAAGCTAAGGAAAAAGCTAGAGTTTAAAACTCGATAAAGTCAAAAGCTACCAAGTTTTACGGGCCTACTTATTACTAACATTTTTATATTTTCATCATTATTTTCCATTTTTTTAAATATATATCTATAACATATATATGGGGCTAACTATGACTGTATATATATGATATAGTGACTGGACGCCACCTCAATGATGACATGGACACTATTTTTGCATTAATTTCCGAAAATTTAAAAAAAAATACCAGTCATGCCTAGATTCGAACTCGAGTCTTGAACTTAGCATGAAACCTTCTAAACCAATGGAGCCAAGCCATTTGTTGTGATAAATTATCCAAAACCATAGTAATATCTTCTAAAAAAATTCACAGGCATCCCAACATACTCCTCTTTTTTTTATCAAAACCCTAAATCCATCTGCTATTCCAAACGCCTGTATTTTTATCAAAACCCTAAATCCTGTATCTGCTATCCCTAATACATAGGTCTCATATTTTAGAAAAACCTCAATGATCCTTTATCCGCTATAAACATCTTCTTCCCATTTTTTTTGTTTTGGTTTTGATTCTCAGTTGTAGATACCATGGTACCATGCAATTATTTTAATTATCTTATGAATCTGATTATTTTGATGTACTAAACAGCGACATGCAAGAAAGAAAAGGGACCCTCCTTATGTTAATGGGAATGATTCGTATGATATGGAGGAAATTGTCATGTCATTGCATGAATACATAAATCACCGTATAGCTATGGATCTTATTCACAACGGTGCAACATTCCAGGTATAAACCTTTATGAAGAAATTATGAAAAGAAAATAAAATACATTGCCTGTTTTTGTTATGTCTAAGGTTATCAGTTTAGGTTGTAGGTTTGACGAATAATTCTAATATATGTGATGCACATGGATTGCGCCAATGTGTGATAACCCAGGTTATTTCTCAGTTAATGGAATCGGGTAGTTCTTTCCACCTTTTTATTACTAAAAACAAGTAATATAGATTTGTTCTCTCTCTTTTTATTTTTATAATCGTATGTTTAAGCTGCAATAGTGGACAGTCCTACTGCTACGTATCCTGCACTGGAAACTAACAAATGTACTTAAAAGGCATGCTCTTATTATCGTTTTAGCGCAATAGAGATGTGTTATCTGTTTTTTTGTTATTAATCATAAAAGTTAGCTTAAAAACAATACAACATAGTTTAGATAGTATAAATAATTTCTCACTTTCTTTCTACTAGGGGCTAATTATGAGTGGATATATATGTGTATAAAATGTGGGCTTGTAAAGCGGTTTACTGTAGTAGTAAGTTTGCATATCAATCTTTATCCTCAACTTCCATCCCAAACTTTATCATTCTGTGTCAACTCCTTTCTTTGTTTCTTTGTGCTAATATTGTGCTCGCTTTAGGGTGAGATACAGGATAAGGCAGTGTCTCTTCAACATGCAAGGCTCAATGATGTGAGTAATTTTGGCTTCAATATAGTTGGACTTAATGTAGTTTTAGCATTTCGTGTTCTTATTTATTTGGTTGGCAAATTTATATGGCTTACTGAAGTATTCAGGTATTTAGCATTGTTTATTGTTTTAACTTATTATTTTTCACTTCTTTTCGATTAATCAAAGATATTGTAATAGAGGACATTGAGGCTTTATAATATTCGTGACCGAGCAAGTGAGAAAGGGCATAAGAAAAGATAATGGTCATTTAGCGGGAATTGAACCGGCATCGTTAGCTTGGAAGGCTAGGGGTTATAGTCGACGTCGATTCATCTTTCAAAACCAAACATGAAACTTTGGTTTCATTCGACTCCTTTATGGAAAATGGATAAATGGCTAGATTTAAGATGTGAACCAACTTACAAAAAAAGGATGCTCATCTTACAAAAAACGATTATGATTTCTATGGTCAGTGTGTCTGCATGTTTACATTATTATTTGAGAAAGTATATCATCTGGTCGTATTAGTTACTTTCATTATTGTTACGTTGAGAACTAAATGTGGCACAAAGAGTAACATGGAATTCTGTAGAAGCATCAAGACTGGAGAACATGCTTAGCAGAAGTCCAAAGACCCCGATGACTCACAGTTTCTTTTGTATGTATTGTTGCAAACTATGAATATGGTTTCTATTGGCACTTTTATCGGGTGCATCAATTAACATGTGTGTTATTTTGGCTTAGAGTTCAGAAACCTAGGGACCAAGTAGCTGATGCAGAGGCATTACTTATCACCAATAAATACATTGGTGACTTCTGTCAATGCGCAAAGTAATGAAGGTGTGACTGCAGGGGATTGCAGTATCTCATGTTTTTGTCAAGGGTGATGGTTGTTGCACAATGTATGTAAATATACAATTATATCTCTATGTTTTCTTTTCTTTTTCTATGTCTCGATCTAAAAAACTGATATTTTGTTGCAGGCTTAGGCCAATGAATTCTGAAGTAAAGCAACGAAAGGTTACTGTGCATAGAAAGCATTCAAGGTTGACTGAAAAAGCTCGAACTGAGGAGGTAATATTGAAATCTTTAGTTAAGTGAAGGTTTATGCTTGTGAAGTTGTGTTAACATGGCTTAAAAAACCAGAAGGTGTTTGTTGTGTCTTTTGGGAGCAAGTAGGGTAAGATACAGTACTTGCTTTTGTAGTTGTAGTCTTTTAAGTAGCTTATAGCTAATGTTCTCTTAGGTATAAGTTGAAAAAAATAAGAACACTAGATACCCTCTTAATCATTGTTATGCAAGTCATTCTGACTAACAATGCTGAACGGGGTAGCCATGAGGACCAAAGCATCTACACTTTTCATCTGGAAGTTAATTAATTTCAGTGCAAAAACAATTAACTGCTGCGAAAATAGTCAATGAAAGTCATCCCTATTAACTGCTATGCTTTACTCTGACAGTGTGTGAGTGTCCTAATAAGGTGGTGTTTGGGATTGCTTATTTTTTAGCATAATTCAGGTAAAATAAGATAGTGATATTCTTATTTATTAATAGTGTTTGAGATAGTATGTTGTGTTAGGTGTATAATAGCTTTATTACTCATTTCCTTTGAAAAGAAACGCGATTGAACCAAATGCTCAAATGCTGATCCCAAAATAACAGATGAAACATACTGAAACCATTTTGACTATTTTTTTAGTACCGAGTAAAAGAAACAATCTGTTTAGCTCGATTTCAAACGGCCAAAAGTTTAAAACAATTTAATCTTCTTGAAAGTCTCCATTGTATTAGAATCACATAGCTAAAACGGGAAAATAGAAAGTAAAGATATATGTTGGAATCAGTGAGGAGTATGTTGAGCTATTATGATATATCGCAAAACTGTTGGATCATGGCATTTTGTATTTCTCAAAGCAGAGATGAAGTGATGAACATCTTGCAAATACCATTCAAGCCCACTCCAGCACTTATGATGGTAGTTGTTGGCGTCAGTTGGGTCTTTTATGCTACAGTTATGCACTGCGATTGTAGTTCATTCAACTTTATATAGCTGTCGTGCTTTAGTTTATTATGCTGGTGTTGTCTCATGATATTTTTGCACTCTTTTCCAATACTCATACATACACTTTTATGATAAGTATAGTGTTTATATTGTACATGAATTTATAACTCGAGTGCAGGAGATGACATATTGGAGCTCATGAACCGGGTCAAGACATACTTCATCAAGTACTAGAAAGCAACAAGGTTACACATGGAACAATACAAGTCAAAGATTTTTCTGGTGGAAAAAAGCGGTTATTTTTAGTCTGGTCTCTTACATGTATTACATTTCAAGTTCCATATTTTATGTGTTCCTAGCATTTTCCAGCTGCTTAAGTTTTATTTTTCTTTTAGAGGGAGAAAATGAAATGTCAGATGGATTACACGGAGTCAATTAAGAAGCTTGAGGAGAAGTGGATGAGCAATCAACCTAGAGACAGAAACATTAGATATTCTAATGGCAATCATGGTGGAAAGGTAGTTGGTATGTGCTTAATTACACATACCTTTTACCTTTAAAAACGAGCTAAAATAACCAAAAACGGACTCAAAATGGAGAAGAAAAATGAAAAGTGAGATGCCCGGGGTCAAAAATAGTATCCTCACTCCGGAGGAGAGAAGAAAAGAAGAATCCACCGAATAAGTGAGATAAGGAAGAAATATTCGGATAACAAATGTGATGGAAAAATAATGGCGATCCTCAAAGGTTAACTTCACAAATGTCAGAGAAAAACTCTTCTCATGAATCCCGGGGTCAAAAACTTTGTCCTCGGTCATCAAATCATCATTATCAGGTTCATCCTTTAAGCTTCTTGGGTCATGATCTAAAAACACATCGGGAGGGAGATTAGGGCTAGTGTCATCAATAAGCAAACTCACAAGATAGATTATATCTTCCTCTGAATCATGATAACCGTTATCAATATCCGTAGAAATATCCATATCTAAAAAAGCATTGATTTCATCAATTACGCCTCTTGGGTCGAAACACTCATCCTCATTAGCATCGAAAAGAGGTGTGACTAACAAAGCCGGCTCATCAAGGTTAGAAACATAAGAGTCCTTACTCTCGATGTTCTCTAACACCTCATCAAAAAGAGGATTTACGTCACTAGAGATATATTCGTCGTCAAATTCGAAAAGAGGGTTCGAGTAAATTTTAACATCTTCCGGAACGTCCTCATCGGATAGTGACTCGTTATCACTAGAGGTAAAATCATTTGAATCGAAAAGAGGGTTAGAGAAAGTCACGGATTTTTCCTCAAAAATGGGAGAGAAATCATCACTCGAAGGTAAAACAATCCCGGATGAATCCTCAGACTCTCTTGGGATTGGAATAAGGTCCTCAACACTAGACTTTATGAATTCGTCCGATTCCTTTTCAGGAATAGTGCTAAGTTCCTCATTCCCCATTATGAGAGAGTCCTCGGGTTCTTTAGTTGGTAAGTCGTGTGTGATTGCATTAACCTGAGAAATTTGAGGATGTATTATTCAAAAATAATGCTCTCCTTGTGAATAACTTTAAAATTCTTTAAACATGGTGAAATTCGAGTTTGATGTTTAGCTGTCGGCTCTGCGATATTCTTTACTTCCTGCTTTTCCTTATCGAGACGTTGAGAATTCAAATTAATCAAGAGAAGTTTAGAATTAAGAGCACTTTCAATTAGATCTTCAACATTATTATGCATACAATAAAGCTCTTTTTGTCGACAAATTTCAAGCAGATCTAGCATCGTATCTTCCATATTTTGCTTTTGATCTTCACAAACTTTTGTGCACCACACATTTCTTCAATTAGTTGACGAAAGACGGAATTTGGTGAGGGAACTTGCTTTTCCTGAGCTGCTTGCTTTTGGGCAAGTAATCTTGCTCTCTTTGAGCTGCAAGTAAAACCTCCTGCTTATGTAACTCTTGATTCATTCTTTCCGTAAAATCTTCCATCATTTTATAAAGCTCGTTCTTTGTTTCACTATCAAAGAAAGGAATGACTTCTGGAATTTCTTGAGGCTGATGATTGTCGAACTGCTGCTGGGGTTGAATTTAGTCAAAACCGAATGAATTAGAATAATTGAAATTTTGGTTCATCGGTTGACACTGAAAATTTTCATGAAGAACCCCGCAATTTTCACAAGGAAATTGTTGTGGTTGACTCGGAAAATAATGTAGAGGTTGGTTAAATCCAAAGTCTTGATTGTAACAGGGACCCTGATAAATGTCACGAGTGTGTTTCCTGTTTGACAATCGTTTAACCCGGATTGAGAATTCCCTCACAAAATTCACACGGGTATGTCTGTATTTGTATTGTGGAGGTTGGTTGAGAAGTTTTTGGTGTTTCAATTCATAAGAATAGATTTTGGTCATAGACAAAATCATTCCGGATCCTACATTGCTACAGCTCAGACAAGTTTCCACCATTTATCGAAACTCCACAATCGGCAAACCAAAATAGTTATACGAAGACATGTCGAAGAATTAAATGGATAAGAGGATAAAGAAGATAATAATTAAATGTAGTAAGAGGATAAAGTAGAATATTTTTGAAAAATTAAATATTTTTTTTATAAGGATAATAAAATAAAAATATTTTTTGTATTTTTAATATTGATAAAAGAAAAGAAAAATATTTTTGGATTTTTATATTTTTTATAAGAACGAAAATAAAAATTTCGAAAGAAGATGATCTTCAAGGCTCGAACAGAACAATCCCGTAAAAATATCGCTACCCTCTCCCCAAGCAGCGCGCCATTTTGGATATTGTCTTTTTCAAGCGTATCAATAAAACCTCAGATATTATAATTATAGTATATACTATTTTTAAATTACAGTATACGTGACGCAAGCTAAGTATCATACAAAACTATTTTAGAAAAAGACTAAAAGTAATCAACCGGTAATCGTTTTTCCTCGGCGACGAGGTGAATGGAAATCTACGTTCAAGTTGTAAATCGAGCTTGATTGTCATAAAAGTTTTTTGTTTTGGTTTTAAACTATTTTTTAAACTAAAAATTAAACTAATATTAATTCTAAGATTTAAAACTACAAGGTTATACTAAAATTGATCTAAAAGATATAAATGACAAATTGATGCTAAAGTGGGCGAGGCATGTTTCCTAAGTGCGCGGCTTAGGTTTAACGAATTAAAATCCTTAGAAAACAAGTTTCAAGAAATTAAATGACAAGTAAAGTAAAAGCTTTTTAAAATAAATGACAAGAATTTAAATTGCATTAAAGTAAATACGGTTTGTAAATTGATATTATTTGTATACCTTTTTAAAACCGCACTTAAATTCCAAATCACTAATCACTTAGCAATCACAAGTTAAACTACTCACTACGCATCATGATCAAATAAGCAAAGCAAAACATTTTAAATTAAACTACACTATTTAATTGAAAATATAGATAGAAAATATGACAAATTGATGAGCCACAAAATAAACGATAACCATCACGATCTTACTACTTAAAACAATATGTTTATCACTTTTATGGACTCTATTCATAATTAGCAAATAAAGGTGTCAACTTTATCTACTAATTACTTTCATAAAAACTATAAAGATCAAAACTTTATCTATTTATCAACCTTATAAGACCCTTAAGCTCCGGCCTTAGATGTAGAAAGATGGAATAAGAAATAAGACATGAAAAGTTAGGACAAAATAAGATGAAAAACCTTTTTAGAAAAAAATAAAGCTATTTTGAAAACTAAATTTGTAAAATAAAAACAAGATTAATCTATATATTTAAAAAAAATACTATTGAAATTAAAAACTAGAATAAACTCAAAAAGGCTTCAAGGCTTTTCGAAGAAATGATGAAGAATTAGCTTATAATAAGCCACTTCTCAAATAAGCTCAAGTACCCTTCGAAATAAGCCCTAGCTTAATTAAGATATAAGAAAATTAGTAAAGTTTAGAACTTTATGACTAAATAAGTAGAAATATAAGCTCTCGAAGATAAAGGTGCTCAAGACTTAATGAATAAGTCGAGTAGGAGACTCATGACACCCTTTTTAGCATTCGAATCGAGCTTAATCAAACAATAAGCACTTTTGAAAAAGAAAAGAAAAGAAAAGAGATTAAAAGATGAAATAAGCAAAAGCTTATTTAGATCTATAAGCTTAGATTCAATCAAATAAGCTAAAAGATAGCTAACTTGAAATAGAAAATAAGCTATTAAAACAAATAAGCCCAGTGGCTTCTTATTCGAATAAGAAAAGAAATGAAAAGGAAAGAAAGTAAGCAAAGAACTGAAATAAAGCAATAAACCAACCTCCATATTTCATTAATAAGCTCAAAGGATCTTTTACAATAAACCAAATAAGCTAGAAAAGCTTTTATACAGTTGAAATAGCAAAAACAAAACACCCCCCCCCCCCCCCCCCCCCCCCCCCCAAAAAAACCCCCCCCCCCCCCCCCCCCCCCCCCCCCCCCCCCCCCCCCCCCCCCCCCCCCCCCCCCACCCCCCCCCCCCCCCCCCCCCCCCCCCCCCCCCCCCCCATCTATAAGGCTTCACACTAAAAACTAAAATTTGAGAGTAAACTACAAAATCCTAACTCCTCTAAATGAGCTGATGCGTCAGTGTTATATAGGCCCAAAGGGGTGCGGGGGTATTTTTGTCTTTTCTAGCCATCAAGAACTGTTATAGTGCAAATATAAGGGTAATGTCGTTCCATTTTTTAGCCTCCCCTCGTTATTAACAAGCGTACCTCGTACGCCAGCTAATAACAGCTGGATCCACCAATCATATGATGACACGTCAGCCTTCCAGAACCTCGATCCAACAACCTCGTATTGCTACAGTACCTCGTACCTGCACACCCTGCCATCAATCATTAGCAGGCCTCGTGTCACCACCTGAGTGGTGCCACGTGGCGTAATCACTGTTCCGACACAGTCATCGGGCCACACCGGACAACACCGGTCATCTGGCGGCGTCAAAAATGGTGGCGGGCGACGGTCAATGGTGGCGGACCATCACCGGAACACCGCCGGACCACCGGTCAACGACGGCGGTCAACGTTGGTCGGCGATGGTTAACGGTGTCGGACCACCACCGGAACACCGTCGGACCACCGCCGAATCACCGGTCAACCACCGGTCAACGGTTGTTGACCGCCAATCAACAGGCGGGTCAGGTCGTGTAATGGGCCGGGTCTGAATCGGGTCGGGGGTCCTGGTCTGGATGGGCCAACGGCTGGCCACGTGGACCATAGCACTAATACCTCAAATTGGACAAGGGGATCGGACCCATGACCTCTTGGTCATAAGCTTAAGCCACACCCCTGAGCCAACTGAGCTAGGGCAAAGTTACATTATTGATATGCAATATTTAATATTTAAGGGCTAATTTGTTTGGGCTGGGTTATTATTAGCAAATAAGAAAGGCTCAAGTGGTGAGTAAGGTACCGTTAAACTTGTAATTTCGTGCTCATTCCAATGGAGTGATTGAGGAATTTTCACGACCTTCGTTTGGATCTCGGATAAATGCAAAAAACGTCGTCGGAAAGTTATCCAAAAATTACCGTTTTTGCTTTGTTTTCAATCCTTTGTACCTGTAAGGCATAAAAACACAATACAAACATATTTACAACATATTTATCCATATTTTAGTGTTTTAGTCTGTTTATTAGCATTTTCTGGGGTACAAATGATGTGTGTTTTAGCACACATCAATTATTATTATTTTATGTACATGAATTAGGTTACGATACACCCATGCAAGATTGATAGTTTGAACCCTATCTATATACATTTTCGTATTTTTAGGTCATTTACGAGTCAATCTATTTTACTAATTATTATTTTTTTCGTACGCGTTTACTTTTAATTCTTATTATATAGTTAAATCGCGTAAGTTAAAATCAACAATTAGCGTAAGCGGGCAACCAAACAAATTAAAGTTTACGTCAAGTAATCATTATATTATTATTACTAAAGTAATAATTTACTTATTATGTTTTATTTTTATCGGTTACGTAAAACGTTACGTTTCGCGATAAATTACGTTTAGGCATACCCGGACCACCAAAATAAATATACGCTTCAACAAATAACCATTATTATTTCTAATGATCAAAGTTTATAAAACTTTGCCTAAGTATATCATATGTGACGCCCATATACATAAAGGAAATAAACAAGACATACAATTGATACAAGTATACAACTTACATTTTCTTACAACTTATTAAATACAAGATTATTACTTCAATTCACTTTCTTTTATACAAGAAATGGCAAGTAAATATCTAGTGACATCAATCCTTGAAATCATGGGATAATTCACTCCTTAGGAGACATAGAAACATAAGCCTTTATTAGCTAGCAATGTACACATCTTTAGACTTAGAAATTTAGCTAGTGATTTTGACCAAACTTTCCTTAAGACCCTCATTTGTGTTCCTTGACCACTATTGCAATCTTTTGATCTAGTAGATCTATATAATTATTGTATATGAGTTTAACACATACATACACTTAACACTTGGTGTAAAAGATCAAAACTCTCTCCCTTTTTCTCCTTTGAAGCCCACGGCTCAAAACACTCTTCCCACTCAATCCATACAAATTTTTCTACCACTTATACAAGCATACACACAACATATCTAAGACCTACTAAGATGGTTTGAAGGTTAGGTTAAGTATTTTCAAGTGTTGAAGCAAGAAAGTAAAAATTAGGGTTTCTTGTGAAATTAAGGTTTCTAATCTTGCAAGGCTCTGAATTTAAAAATCTAAACTGGGTTTAGATTATATTTCTCATATCATTTATCACCTTAAGATTATCTATAAGCCCTCACCTTTTCATTTTCATGATTTTATGAGTATATTAGTTCTATATGGCAAAATCACCATTAAGATGCTTTTAAACATGTAAAACATATTTTTGCTTGTGATTATAATTTTGTACACTTATTCATGTGTTATGTGGTTGAATATATTATGGTATAATGGCTTGTGGAAAGACTTGTGATATTTTATGCATGTTAAAAAGTATATAAAAAAAATTTATACAAATAAAACTCAAAAGATATATAAGGGGTTGTTTTGGTCCGAATTTTTGGACATGGATTTTATATTTTATAAAAATAGTAGTCTCATGATGATTCCAAAATGATAAGAAACTCGAAAAAACCGATTTATAACGAAAAAGATACGACGATTACAAGTTTACGATAATTAATACTTTTATAAAAATAATTTTTAATAATTAGTTATTGTTCATCAGGGACTATATTTTTGGAAAAAAAACATCATAAATAAATGAACTTTTAAATACGAATATGTACTCGAGATCGCTAAAAACGGAGTTAAACGATTAAGTTACGAAATTTACAGTTATAATAAATCTCTAATAAATATATATATAAATGTTTATGACAGTAAAAATCAATATTTTTCAAGAAAAACTAAAATTTTGAAAACGTTATTTTTGATAACTTCGTCTTAATACGAAGCAGTGGACGTTAAGAAACGAAAGAAGGACTAAAACGAGAAAAGTTACGCCAGTTTTATAAAGTTTACTTATAAACGGTTTTTACTTATAAATATGATTTCACTAAAAACGATCTAGATGGTGATGTTAGCTATATAGATTATTATGTGGTACTAGTTAATCAAAAGTATTTATATTTATAGGGATTTTCATTATGAGGCCTCTTCGGGGTGGCGTATGACGAGTTGTTGGGATTTACGATCTTAAAGTGTCTAGCTCCTCTACGTCACTACTTTTGGGGACCTCGTAATTATGATAGCTCCCGAACGATAGTATGATGAACTATACGACCTATAAAATAATCAAAGTGTTGTACTATAGAATCCTATAATTGGATTAGGTGGCCTATCGGTTTCCTTTCGTGACGCATTTTTCTATTGTGAATACTTCTGATTACAATTCACTCGAGGTGAGTTCATTGCCCTTTTTACTACTTGATTGTTTTACTAACTTTACGGGGTGATATTACATTGCTTGTTTTACTATTGACACAAAGTGTTTGCTTTCAAAGTGTATGCTATCAGATTACTGCTTGATTATTTATGCCTAAGTTACCTTTTTGCCGTGATAGTCCCTATTTATCATGAAAACCGTTAATTGATATTGTGATAATGTGGAGTTTTATGGATTGATCCTTCGGGTCTGACAATCCCACCTTTCTTGGGTCACTAGTTTGTTCAAGGTGCATTTAACATTGTATGTGTTCGGTTGTTGGCAAGATCCTTTATTTGTTTTGGGGCACAAATTAGTTAAGCTTCGGAGGTCATGAGGCTTAGTGCAATAATAAACGTTTTGGACTACTGAATGTGTTTCAGAGTCTACTATTACTTCGATCTTGTGGTCCACCTTTTTACCGATAAACCTATGATTTCACTCAACCTTTGTGTTGACTTTTAGCATGTAATTTCAGGTCCTAGGGTATGAAGATCGGAGGGGAGCCGTGGCGGATATCAATGAAGATGGTATATGTGTTTACTATATTCCAATGCATCTTTTATATCTTTAAAGAACTTAAGTCATCTTTTGGTTTTATGAAGCTTTTGTTTAATTAACAGATGTACTTGAAATATTTATGACTTTTAAAACTTATGGGACCTAATGTATGAACTCTGATATTTTGCTATGGCATCGAATGAAATCTTATCTTAAAACGTCCATTTAAGGTCGTTTCCTATATCTTGATTGTTGTACTTTGACGTAGCACCCATTGTTACCATTCCGCTGCTACATGATTTTGGGGGTGTTACAGATGGTACCAGAGCCAAGGTTATAGGGAACTGGGTTCATTTCAAGACCTAGTTATTACCCACAAATTTCAGTTATTCTTTCCTTTCTTTTTAAATACAAAATGCTTCATCGCTATCTGATATATCCACAGCGCGCGTATTCCCTGATCCTTACTTACTTTTCCGATTGTCATTATTGCATTATATATAATCTTATATATAATACTTGGTTTAAATTCGATCTCTTACGTCTATCTTTTGACATATCAATATCTATTCGTATCGGTTAATTATATAAATATTGACCATTCCGATTAATTTATGAGTATTATAGAAATTTTATTTTCTTGGTTAGTACCAACACCATTTTACGTAGTTGCACCTTAGTCTTGTTAAATCACGTGTTCAAAATAGACTTGTTGCCAACCCGGCTAGGAAGTTTTGATGTTATCATTGGAATGGATTGGTTGGCATACCACCGAGCTCTCATCGATTGTTATGAGAAGATTGTCCGTATTCCTCTTCCGAATGGCGAGATTCTTGAAGTTCAAGGCGAGAAGCCGAAAAAGGATCTTGGATCACTTGCGTGTATCAAGGCTGATAAGAAAAAGCTTGATGACATCCGTGTTGTCCAAGAATTTCCCTGAGGTATTTCCAGATGATCTGTTAGGTTTACCTCATGTGCGAGAGGTAGAATTTTGCATCGATTTGGATTCCAGGCGCATCGTCAGTTGTTTAGATCTCCATAAGGTTAGCCCTTTAGAAAATCGTTAGATTTGTCGAACCAGCTTAAAGAACTCAAGAGATAGGGTTTTATTCGACCAAGTCACTCACCATGGGGAGCACCCGTGCTCTTTGTCAAGAAGAAAGACGGTTCGATGAGAATGTGTATTGACTACAGGGAACTAAACAAGTTGACTATAAAGAACCGTTACCCTCTCCCCAGAATTGACAACTTGTTTGATCAATTACAAGGTGCGTGTTGTTTCTCAAAGATAGATCTTCGCTCAGTATATCATCAGTTGAGAGTCTGAGAGGAAGATATACCGAAGACCGCATTTAGAACATGTTATGGACACTTTGAGTTCACAGTCATGCCATTTGGACTGACAAACGCGCCAGCAATTTATGGACTTAATGAACCGCGTCTGCAAGCCGTATTTGGACAAATTCGTAATTGTGTTCATTGACGACATCTTAATCTACTCAAAGTCAGAAGAAGAGCATGAAGTCCACCTGAAGACGATTTTAGACTTACTCAAGAAGGAGAAGTTGTACGCCAAATTTTCAAAGTGCGAATTTTGGTTACAAGAAGTACAGTTCCTAGGACATGTGGTCAACCGTGACGGTATCCACGTAGATCCTAGCAAGATTGAGTCGGTCAAGAACTGGAAGACCCTTGAGTCACCAACAGAAATCCGTTCATTTCTAGGATTGGCAGGATACTACCGAAGGTTTATCGAGAATTTCTCCAAGATCGCCAAGCCTCTCACCTTGTTGACTCAAAAGAATAAGACATATGTGTGGGGAAATGAACAAGATGAAGCTTTCCGCATTCTGAAGGAGAAGCTATGCAATGCTCCTGTGTTAGCACTCCCCGATGGACCAAACGACTTTGTGGTCTATTGTGATGCATCGAAACAAGGTTTTGGGTGCGTGCTTGATTCAGCGGGGCAAAGTGGATAGCGTATGCGTCTCAAGACTGTTGAAGAGCTTGAGAAAATTTATTTCCACCCATGACTGGAATTAGGTTGTGGTGGTGTTCGCTCTTAAAATCTGGAGACATTATCTTTATGGGACGAAAAGTGTTATCTACACTGACCACAAGAGTCTCCAGTACATATTTGACCAGAAAGATTTGAATATGCGCCAAAGGAGGTGGATCGAACTGCTTAGTGATTATGAATGTGAGATCAAATACCACCTAGGCAAGGCAAATGTGGTGGCAGATGCCTTGAGCAGAAAAAAAGGACTCAAGCCAAGAAGAGTACGTGCTATGGAGTTTACTATTTCATTTAGAACTTAGACTAAGGATTTTGGGAAGCGCTGAGCGAAAGCTTCCAAGGTAGGATCCTCAAAGCCCCTGCTGAATGCTACGAGGATAGAAAACACACTTTGAGCAACGAGATGGATGGCGAAAATTTACTTCTTTGATGTATTGGATTCATCGGTGGTGATGTAAGGAAATTGATCATGGTTTGAGCTCATACATCTAGATATTCTGTTACATTCGGGTTGCAGATAAGATGTACTATATCTGAGAGGACTTTTTTTGTATTGTGGCCTGGTATGAAAGAGAGACATTGCTGAGTACGTTGAGATGTTTACGTGCTCTAAGTTAAGCCGAAATCAGAATCCCTTAGATTTCTTCTGCAACCAGAAACTTCCTGGTGGAAAGAGGAAAAGTTAACAATGGACTGTATCACAAAGTTGCCTTAAAAGATCGTGGGTATGGATACGATTTGGGTCTATTGGGATAGGACTGACCAAGTCGGCTCACTTCCTACCTATTCGTGAAGACTACAAAACAAAGAAGCTGGCAAAGATTTATGTCAACGAGATTGTAGCGAGACATGGTGTGCCGGTGTCAATCATTTCAGACCGTGATGGTCGATTCATGTCACACTTATGTCAAGCTCTTCAAGAAGCGTTGGGTACAAGACTAGACATGAGTACGACTTACCGCCCTCAGACCGACGGTCAGAGTGAGTGTACTATTCAGACGCCGGAGGATATGCTTCGAGCTTGTGTTATGGATTTTGGTAGCAGTTGGGATACTCATCTTCCATTGATTGAGTTTTCTTATAATAATAGTTACCACACGAGCATAATTATATCAGTGTTTCCATCATATCATATATTCTCCATCATTCAACTTCTCATCAAACCAGGATAACTTTCAATTGCAGCCTCGTTGGGACATACGACCCGGGAATATCTCTTCCGGAATCTTTTTATCATTGATTCTCTCTTATATATTTTATTTCTAAGTAGGTCTTGACTTTTTCCCTTTGTCAAGGGTAAAGAGTTTGGATTTGCCTAGTATTTTATATATATACTATACCACTTTTATCCTTTTGTGGAATTTGACCTTTTGCCTTGGTCAAGGGCGTTCGGTCAGAATCTGTATTAGGGTTGCTATATAAGTGTGTACTATCTGACGAATCACCTATCGACTGAAGTTACCCCATGAGCTTAGTTGTGTTCACGACACGTTTCATGTGTCGAACCTCAAGAAATGTTTGGCGGAGCCAGGTGTTCAAGTGCCTTTGGACGAGATCGAGATTGATGAAAATCTGCGATTTGTCGAAGAACCTATTGAGATAGTGGAATGAGATGTGAAGAAGCTAAAGCGAAGAAGAATCCCATTGGTCAAAGTATGTTGGAACTCTCGGCAAGGAGCTGAGTATACTTGGGAACGTGAAGACCAATTCCGGAAGAAATAACCGAATCTCTTCCCCAAATCCGTACTTTCCTCAAATGCCGCAACTTGAGCCTTGAGGACAAGGCTCTTCTAACCGGAGGAGGCTGTAACATTTCGTATTTTCAGGTCATTTACAACGTCATATATTTCACTAATTATTTTTTTTCTTGTACGCGTTCGCTTTTAAATTTTAATAGTTAAGTTAAATCGCGTAAG
>BQNB010120508.1:0-20619 GCA_026074375.1 Tanacetum coccineum | reverse complement strand
CAAGTTTATTAACCAATTCTTTCCTCCATCAAAAACTACAAATCTTCGGAATGAAATTATGAATTTTCAATAACATTTTGATAAATCATTTTGTGAGGCATGGGACCATTTTATGGGTCTCCTTTATGCATGCCCACATCATGGTTTTACAGAGTTGCATCAACTTGATACCTTCTACAATGCTTTAAACCCACCGATCAAGATTCTTTGAATGCCGCCGACGATGGTAATCTTTTGACTAAAACTCCTCGGGATGCTTTGACAATTATCGAGAATAAGTCAAAAGTTCGCAACTCATGAAACAAACTGGTTGTTTCCAAAGTGAGTGCTAATACTTCTTCTTCTACCACGGCATGTCCATCGGAGATGGCCTCTCTTACTGATGCCGTTAATTCTATGCTTCGTCATGTTAAGACCTCGCCTCCAGAGACCGTTAAAGCAATTTCTGAAAGTTGTGTGACTTGTGGGGGACCGCATCCCTACTATGAGTGTCTTGCCTCTAATGGTAACACTTTCAATGCTTCTACAGCCGCAGCAACCTATAATCAGAATCAAGGATATCATCCTCAAGGAGACCCGAATTATCGTGCAAGCAATCAAATAGGACCACCTGGTTTTCCTCCCGTGCAAAATAATCAAAACCGTTTCAATCAAAATCAAGGTTATAATCAAAACCGAGGAAATAATTTCAATCAAAGTAACCAGAATTATCAAGCTCTACCTCAAGTTGGACCTTCAAACGATCTCTCGAACTACATGAAGGCAAATGACGTTAATATGAGAGTAATGCAAAATCAAATAACCAGTATGAGGTCGGAATTAAAGAAAGAGATGGATACTACGTTGACTAGATAGAACAATGCGTTCAAGAATGAGTTAAAGAATGAGTTAATGAATGATATTAAGAACATGATGAGTAGTTTTTTTCAAATGAATACCGCTTCTTCTTTGGGATTGGGTTTACTTCCTAGCAACACTGTTGCTAACCCGAGAGGTGACTTGAAAGCAATCACCACCTGAAGTGGTATTTCTTATAACGGACTCTAATTCCACCTCCTTTCTCTCCTCATCCCAAGGTGGTGGAACGGGAACCCAAGGTGACAAAGGATATGGTGCAACCGAGTACCGAAAACATCCAACCTTCGGTAGTCCAAATTCAAGCTCTATTTGATGAGCTCGTTGTTTCACCTAAGCCCAAACCGTTTATACCTTATCCTTCAAGAGCCAACAAGAAAAAGCTCTGTGAAAAAGATGATAACCTAGCTTTAAAATTTGTTGGAATCTTTAGGGAATTACATTTCGAGCTCAGTTTCGCGGATGCTCTTCTACATATGCCGAAATTTTATTCAATGTTTAAAAGTCTCCTTAATAACAAAGAAAAATTGTTTGACTTAGCTAAAACACCGGTGAATGAGAATTGTTCAGCGGTTATCCTAAAAAAGTTGCCCGAAAAACTTGGAGACCCCGGCAAGTTTCTTATTCCATGCAATTTTCTGGAGATAGTTGAATGCTTAGCCTTGGCCGATCTTGGCGCAAGCATCAACTTGATGCCTCTTTCCATATGGAAGAAGCTCTCACTCCCCGTACTTACTCCTACTCGAATGATTCTTAAATTTACTAGTTTATCCTGACAATAGTTAGTATCGTAGAATAAAGCATTAGTACCGTTATGAGGATCTCATGAGAATCTTAGGAAAGGATTATAGCATGTATCATTATACGCGTTTTTGTAAAGCCCATTAGAGGGTTTCCCTAAAAATTAGTCCTATAAAAGGAACCCAGGAGTCATTATAAGTAGATATAGTTCTACACAATCATAGAGAACGAATAGTAAACATAGCTTGTAATCCTGTAACCTAGGCAGATTCAAGTTTAATATAAAAGTTCTTTTGAGATATTCAATATCTTCTTCACTAGCAATATTGATTAACATCTGCCAATAACAATAGTGGTTTTACGTCGGTGTTTCATTTGAGATAAAAACCAATAATGGGATAACGCAAAAAGGGTTAATCCATCAAAAAATTTCAAAATACCCTCATTTTAGAAGACTTTTGTCCCCATCAGGATGCTAATAAGACAGGTATTGATTACTCCTGTTAAGCAAAATGAGAAAAGAACAGTTCACAAAGTTAGTATTGCTAGGCCAGTTAGTACTACTAGGCATGTTAGTACTGTTAGACCATTTGCTCCAAAAATAGCACAAACTAATGGTGCTATTAGACCAATTTACCCAAGAATGGACAATGTAAGACCAAGAGGCTCATATTCACCTATCAAGAGGTCTTACTACACAAAACCAGCTTTTAGAACCAAAAACTTAAAAACAAGATGTTAAAACTTTTGGGGTTTAAAATATGACTACTGCTGAGACAAAGGGCATAGTAAAACTGGTAAGGTAAATGAATACTGACCTTAAATAGTCAAGGTAAGGTTTGGAGTCCTAAGGGAAATTACTTTGATCAATGTTCCCAAAGACATGATCATTCATGCTCAAGAAGTTTGAGTATGTTGCCAAAAGGGATTTCTAAGTCTTAATGGCTTGGATCCCTAAGAGATAACTAATCTCTACTTTTGTACAGGGCAACCAGAGAGTTTTGATTGCATGATCAATAGTGGTGGATAGTGGTTGCTTTAGCCAATAAGAAGGCAACAAAGCATATCTTTTTAGACTATGAAGATTACAATGGCGGCTTTGTGGCTTTTGGAAGTGAATCCCAAGTAGGTAAAATAATGGGCAAAGATAGTTCCGCTATAAAGTCGTTGAAGAAAATACCGCCAAGGGTCAAAAGTGTAAATGTCTCGTTTTTCTTTTTGCTTTTAGGTTTTTGTTCAACCTATATAACCCATCTTAATAGCACAATTTTACTCACGTAATCTCTCTTAATCGCTCTCTTCTAACCAACCCTAATCTTTTAATCACTGACGATCATCAATTCTACAAATATGGTTGTTCTTGAATATTGTGCTAAACACAACATGGTCGCTTACATGGAAAAGACTGATGGAAATACAGATTTTCATGAGATTATAGACTTTCTTACACGAAGCTCCATTTACTAGCTCTCATTGTAAATCCTGTCGTTTCCTACTACATTTTTGAACATTTTGGATGTCTGCTAAACCCAAACCAAATCAACAATGTTAGGTATATTTCCTGCCAAAGTAGCTGGCAAGCCTGTAACTATCTTAAAGGCATCAATAAGAAGAGATCTTTTTTTTGATGATGCTGATGGGATAGATTATATGCATAAACATGCTAATATTTGATGCTAATTCTCAGACTAATGAGGTAAAGAGGGGGACCAAACTGTATCTAACATTGTAATAAACCCCTAATTTCACCCCATGGAGATTCTTTTTTCAACTATAAATCACTGGATTAGTTTCAAAAGTACTCTTGGGATCAAAATTCCCACTAACATTGCCCACAGCAGTGATTTGCCTTAGCCACTAATCAGAAATATAAATATTTTCTAACTTAATTTTTTTTTTTTTTTGATGGTATGATGAGACACTTGGATGCAAAGAAAAATTTTGTTATGTATCCAAGATTTATTTCAATCTTTTTGGATAAACAGCTAAAAGATGTACCTGTCCCCTTGGACCACTTTCTAGTCCCAACCCTAACTAAAAAGGTCTTGACATTTATGGTTAAAAAGGGTAAGAACTTTTCAAGGAAGGCTACACCTTTATTTGATTTTATGTTGGTTCAACAGACTAAGGATGAGGGTGAGGCTTCAGAAAGACCATCTGATTCCCAACCCATACCCTCTCCTACTAACCCAAGTAAAGACCAACCTCAGACACAGACTGACCCTTCTCCTAGACCTTTCTAGTGGGAATCATGGAGGTCACTCATCCAGTGATAGATCCCTATCCAGGAATGAGGATGGCCTGACACTCCAAAGTGTGTATGATCTTTGTTATTCTTCTTTATGTACCCAGTCTCATCTCAGACTAAAGAAATTAAAGCTTTAAAGGCTAAAGTCAAGAAGCTAAAGAAAGGAGTCAAACCACTTATTACACATCACAAAGCCTGGATGAAGAGTGTTGCACTAAAGACAAGATTGGCAAGGAAGACTTCTTTGAAGAAAAAGGGGGTACAAAAGGGGATGTAATTCCAAACAGGGGAGGAAATCTGTCAAATCTTTCAAGGGAGAACCCATCTGTGGCATAAAGATCCGAAATTTGAAGATCTTGATGATTTTGTGGATGTGGATGATACATTGGACTACATGGAGACTGAGGATGATCAAGATGAGGGGAGGACAAGCTCTGTGGTGTTAGAAGAGAAGGAAAGTGCAGATAAGGAAGTAAGTATTGAAGCTCCTGTTAGTATTGTCAAGCCAAATGAAGGTACCGACAAGAGAAATAAAGGTACTGACAAGCAAGCTAATTGGGTCCAACTCTTGGAACGGCGTCATTTTAAACGACATAGAATATATATACTAATAAAGTAAAATGACAAAAAAATACATAAAAATAAAATGAGTGTAATTGGGCTAATTGGGTCCTTTTGTCCTTGAGGAACGAGGCCTGAAGAGACATTTTCAACAGACATCTCTTGTCGTTGTGGTGCGAGGTCTGAACTGTTGTGATTAGACATCATTTGATGAAGAACGAGGCTTGAACTGCGTTGTTCAAACGTCATTGCCATGAAGACCGAGGCTTGATCTGCTGCGAACAAACGTCATTTGAACATTGAGAAACGGGGCCTGAAGTGTTATTTGAATATGGTTGAGCAGCCGCAAGAAGTGCTAATGGATTTGCACTTCTGGCTAATCTCTCAGAACGGATATCATTAACTTCGTTTTGAAACTGCTTCAGAACGTCAAACAGCTTGTGATATGAGACCGTGTCTATTTCCTGTCTCTGCTTGACAACCGTCACAAATCTTGACCATTCTGGTTGAAGTTGTTGAAGAAATTGAACGTTCGTTAACGATTTGTTGAGCAAAAACGATGAACAGGGAAATTTCTTATAAACGAAAGGGCTAAAATTGAAAATTTTGAAAACTAAAATGTAAAACTAAAAAAATAACAAATATTAAAGGTTTAAAAATGAAAAAAAAATGAAAAAGTTTGAAAGTAAAAGGTTATTTTTAATCTTGCTTAAAAACAAAGGTTTAATAGTAAACAAGTTAAAATATAAATGAAAAAAAAACTATTTTAAAGTTGAGGGGCCAAAAGTGTAAAATTGAAATTATAACAAACAAAAAACGTGTTTCCCTCCCTGATCTCCTGATACACTTCGTCTACCAGAATTTTAAAAATTAGAAAAATGTTAACTATTGTAAATTTGATCTCGCGGAGGTCGCATCGCTTATCGTCGGTAAAAAATAAATATAACCACTTGAATCGAAACGATGTCACGAACACGATGATATAATTCTTAAGTCCCGTCGTTTAACGTCACTCGAAACCGAAAAACCAAAAATTTGTTAAAACGTTTAAGTTTTTTGTTCTCGTTCGGTTCCTACTAGCTTTCACTCGTTCGGCTCCAAGAGAATGCACTCGTTCGGTCCTCGAAAAATTTTTCTCGTGCGGATACGTTCGGAACCCAAGTGAATGCACGCGTTCGGTCCTCGAAAAATTTATCTCGTTCGGTTCGGTCCCAAAAAGAAATTCGCCATTTACATTGAATCGTCTCGGTCTTTCCAAAAAAAAATTTGCTCGTTCGGATCGGTCCAAAATAACAAGATTTACCCTCGTTCGGATTTCCTCGAAGGATGAAACTCGGTCGTACCAAGATAATTTTACGCCAATCGTTCAGGTCCTTAAATGTTCGCTCGATCGGTCCCTCAAAAAATTGCTCGTAATCGGAGTCCTTGCGTTTTGTCTCTCCTTCGGTTCTAACACTTTTTTTTCACCTCGTTCGGGCTTCTAATGTGTTTCCACTCGTTCAGGTGCTTGTTTCTTCACAAAAAACCAAGAGCGTAAAACACCATTGGACGTTTTTTTCCTCAACTGATGCGACAAAAAAAACAACTTTTTGGACCCCAAATCTAACCAACAACTCGTCCTTGCCTTTCTCTTTAAATGAGCCGAATCATAACAAAAGAAACAATTATGCCGAATGATGAAACCACCAAACCTTCGAATCCAATAGGCTTACAACAAAAAAAACCACGAAATTCACCCCAGGCGATTGATACCAATTGTAGGATCCCGATTAATACTTCACTTCATATAATCACAACACGAATCGGAACTAGAAACTAGAAAAAAAGATGTTAAGTTTTAGAGATGAGAGAGAAAGAGAGAAGATGAGAGAAAAAGAAAGAAATTAGATTTAGATATTTGTGATTTCTTACTTAGATATTTTCATAGGAAAATATCTATATATATATCCCTACGACGCGTGGGATATTTAACTAGGACCCGGGCTCGGGTTTTGCTTGGGATTAAACCCAAAACATATACAATATTAGATTATCTATCGAGCCCGATTCCCGATATTATCCTGTTACAACATTAACTAATTAAAGACCGAAGCTCCATCGTAGAGTGACCAAGCTTCCTTGTTCGACTTAATAAATTAAGGCTAACAGGTTTCCTAGCAACATCGTTGCTAACCCAAGAGGTGACGTGAAAGCAATCACCACCCAAAGTGGTATTTCTTATGACGGACCCCCAATTCCACCTCCTTTCTCTCCTCTTCCCAAGGTGGTGGAACAAAAACCCGAGGTGACAAAGGATACGATGCAACCGAGTACCGAAAACATCCAACCTCCGGTAGTCCAAATTCAAGCTCCATTTGATGAGCCCATTGTTGTTCCTAAGCCTAAACCGTTTATACCTTATCCTTCAAGAGCTAACAAGCAAAAGCTCCATGAAAAAGATGATAATCTAGCTTCGAAGTTTGTTGAAATCTTTCGGGAAATTACATTCAGACTCAGTTACGCGAGCTCTTCTACCTAATGCAAAATTTGCTTCATTGTTTAAAAGTCTCCTTAATAACAAAGAAAAATTGTTTGACTTAGCCAAAACACCAGTGAATGAGAATTGTTCGACGGTTATCCTAAAAAAGTTGCACGAAAAACTTAGAGATCCCGGCAATTTTCTTATTCCATGCGATTTTCCGGAGATAGTTAAATGCTTAGCCTTGGCTGATCTTGGTGCAAGCATCAACTTGATGCCTCTTTCCATATGGAAGAATCTCTCACTCCCCGAACTTACTCCTACTCGAATGATTCTTGAACTTGCAGACCGATCGACTACTAGTCCATCCGGTATTGCTGAAGATGTCTTTGTTAAAGTAGGAAAGTTCCATTTTCCGGCCGACTTCGTAGTCGTTGATTATGTTGATGATCCTCGGGTTCCCTTAATACTTGGGAGACCCTTTTTGAGGACGGCACGTACTTTGATTGATGTTTACGGTGAAGAATTAACTCTTCGAGTTAATGATGAAGCCATAACCTTTAAAGTTGGTCAAACTTCGAGATACTCCTACAATAATGCTAAATCGGTTAATCGAATCGATGTCATCGACGTTTCATGTTAGGAGTATACTCAAGAAGTGCTCGGTTTTTCGGATAGTTCTAAAAGTGGCAATCCTACATACTCCGACATTAGATCCTATCCTTTCTACTTCTTTCCCCTCTCTCACTCCTTTTAAAGGAAGTGACTTCATTTTGGAAGAAATCGAAGCTTGTCTTACAAATGATTCAATTCCACCGGGAATTAATGATGCCGACTTTGATCCGGAGGGAGACCTTCTTCTACTCTAGAAGTTATTAAATGATGATCCATCATGTAACATTTCTATTTCAGTCATTTTCCGACGTCATCTAATTCAACGATATCCCGTGAAGTAGTGTCTGACATTTAACATTTTATTTGTCTATAATAATATTTTCGTAATTTTATTATGAACAATTTTGGAAAAGATTGGGTACTTTTATTATTTTTGACGTTCCGCGAGTCGAACATTTGACCGCGCGAAATCGTAAATCGTTTGAGCTTCGACGTGTCCTCGTTTGTTATTTTAAGGATCATAAAATATCATTTATGAACCACGTCATAATTTATTTCTCGACATTGGCCATACTCGAGTTTAATAATTAATAAGAATATTTTATTAGGATATTGTATAAGATATTATTATATATTTATCATAAAATATCTTTTAGATATTTTCCTTTAACTTAACCCTAGTTAACTTAACTAGAGTTTCTTAACCTTAGTTAAGCCCTATATAAAGGCTTAACTAGTAAGAAAAACATACAAAACACATTCCTAAGGTGTAAAACACAAAAATCTCTCTCATTTCTCTCATCATAAAAACACAGGCTCCAAACCACTCCTAACACATCCAACTTTGATTTCTAGATCAAATACAAGTGTTATTCTTGAACATCTATTCTAAAGTTGTTCTAAGAAAGATCGGAGGTTGATTTCTCGTTTCGAAGATTTAAGAAAGTTTGTTGCAAGATTCGGGATTTCAAAGAATTAAGGGTTTTTTCTAGTGTGTTTCTAATCCCGGCTTGATATCCAAAACAAGGTTATTAGATCATTTTTGTTCTTCATACATTCATCCTTCCTTAAGGTTATCTAAATACCTTTAAACTTTCATTTCCATGAATTTTATGTGTTTCATATGTTGTATAGCAAAATCACCTTTAGGGTTCTTTAATGGGTTTTGATTAAAAAGTGAGATTAGAACACTTGTTATCTTGAAATATTGGACAAAACATGACCTAATAGACCTAATATATGTAAGACATAAGATATTAAATGGTTCTAATGTTTTATGTAACAAGTGGTAAAGCTAAAAAGACCTAAAAACAAAGTTTCAACACATTTTGAGAAAATATCTTAAGGGGCTGTATTGTAAATTCGAAAATTTCATAATGTTATAATTTTATAAAATAACTACATTCACAAGATCCGAGGGGGTCAAAATAACTCGAAAAACCGATTAATAACGAGAAGATTACGCTATTTAAACAAGTTTACACGATAGTTCATACTGTTTAAAAATAATTTTAAAAAATACTATTCCATTACAGAAACTTATACTTTATAAACATCAATAATATGATAAAACTTTCAATTACAAGAACGTGCTCGAAAGAATCACTAAAATCGGAGTTAAAACGAATAAGTTATGACGATTATACGATTAAGCTAATTAAATTTATATAAATTATTACTATTCAAGAATAGTAAAAGTTACTATTCATCAGCAGGATCTTTAACTTTTTAAAACATACGATTAATTTGAGTACATCTTTCAAATTACGAAAGCGTGAACGAAGAAACGTACACAACGGAGTTTAAAACGAGAAAGTGAACACACTATTTCCTAACATTGAGCACTATTATCCTGAGTAGAATAGTGTTTGTTTGTTTTTTTAATAAAACTGTTTTGCAAAACTTTTATGGAATCATTTAAATAATATTATATAATTAGTTTAGACTTTATAAATATTATTTTTACAAAGGCGATTAAAAAAACACCATTTAACGATTATAACAGAGATAAAATACATGGTATTGAAAGTATCAATAACAATTTGAACATAATTTCACAAACACAACTATGATGGAGAAGTAGCTTATAGAATATATATATTTGTGCTTAAAGTTACCAAAGGTTCTATAATAACTAGGTAATTTCATAATGAAGGAAGGCCTCTTCGGAATGGCGTATATGACGGTTGTTTTGGATTTACGATTTAAAGTATCCTACTCCCATGGATCGGTTACGATCATGTCATGACCTCGTTATATTATGATAGCCCTGAACGGATAGTACGATATAACAGGTTATTCGTAATTATTAGTGGTATCCTTATTTTAAGACCTAAGCCGGTGACCGGAAAGTGTGGTAGGATTCCGGACAATAGGTGCATATCTGTAGAGTTCATATCATTCTTGGCTCAGGAGCCGACGTAAATCTTCATACCATCAGTTTCTTTCGGTAGGTCTTGACTGTTATTCGCGACCGTTGTCTCTTACTTCTGCCGAGCGCGTCTTAATTTTTCTTCATTATGAATTTGTTGTTCACGTTTCCCGTGACATTCGTCAATTATTGGTGTATTCAAGCGATGCACGCTTTTTGGTAGATTTTTGTATACTTTGAAATACTTTTAAGTGTATACCGACATAGTAGATAGTAGTATAGGTATTTCACAACGGTCGCTATAAGGAATCCTCGCGTAGTGAAGTAACGAGTGGGTGATTAGCAAGGTACCCGAAGTGTTTATGTAGGTAACTCTCATAAAATGAGATAGTAAGGACATAATTACTGATAAAATCCATAATATTATGTAAGTGACTCTTCGTAGTGTGATATTGGTTATAGGGTTAATTATTTGGTGAGAGTCATGGTAGTTTCCTTGCACTAGGATGATACAAATGCGTAATCCATAGGATATGTTATTCCAAGATGGTGAATGATAATGTGTAGTCTAGTGAAACATGTTTTCCATGACGGACAAGTGGTAATTTAGTTATTTAATGATATCGTGCCAAGCAGTTGTTGACTTGGGAAGTAAATAGTAATAGATAGTGCGTATGCTATTCTGATATGTCCTTAGGAGCCAGTTATAGTCTAGAGTTACTAATGCAACCTAGTTCTCTATAACCTGGCTCTGATACCAATCTGTCACACCCCCAAATTGAGACACCCCCAAAATTACTGCAAAGCGACGACTAAACATGATTAGGATTGTCGACTATCATGCGTGAAAGACTTGATACGAAAGATAGCCCTCATCAATGCAATATACTAATGCAATGACTCCATATATTCGTAATATAGAACACACTTAGAAAAAACATTGCTAAAGTGTCAACATAAAGTTGGTGAGTTCATAGGTTTTGTCGTTTGATAATAGTAATAAACAACAAGATTTATAACCATAGCATGAAATATAGTAATCCTATATATCACAATGAAAAGTATTTACTATTGTCTAAGCTCATGACACCGAAACGTTAACATGTATCGTCATAGATAAGCCCATGCAGATCTCCAACCCGTGACATCCGTAACTGACTCAAATGAAACCTATTTGCTGACTAATGTCAGCCAAGACAAACAGGATTTCATTATAATAGATCTATCCATAACATTCGTGCTCCCTTAACCAATCTAATTGATCAAGGAATTGACGGTTCATGATAAATTGGGCAATATAGCAATATGGGTTGAACAGGGACTTAGACCCATTAGTAAATCAATAAATGTACTTGTATTCAAAGCTTTAAAAATAGTCAATTTTCTCACCCAAAGATGATTTAAACAGTAAAGAGGGGCTATGAAAAACTCACATTGTCAGTTAATTCCTAATTGATAATGGATCAATGCACCACTGTCCAAGTAGTTACCAGTCGAACACCTAAGTAATTATGGTAAATCTGAATTTACATTCTAAATACTTAATGTATGAAATGAACTATGCAAAATTGGCTCACCAAAGGCACTGTTTGTTTATAGTTTAACGTTACTTTTTCAAAATATTGAAAAAACCGTTGGCTCTAGGATCGAATTTTACAAATTATAAGTACCTTATACATGAATTTGTATTATTCAACGCGTCGAGAACGTGTATTTACAAGTCCATTGACATCTTCATATCTAAAGAAAATATAAACCTTATTGGTAAATTACTAAGTTTATATATTTTTCTTGTCGCATTTATTTATTTACATCATAGTCCTTTATTAATTTTGTGAAATTATCAGGTTTACCATATCACGATATCGCAATCGGACTCGTTTCAATTAAAGATTATTAATTCACACTATACCCTTACGTCTCAAATAGCGGATTTTAGTCTCTCTATTTCCTAGTTTAAGTAAATTGCCAAGTTAACCTTTTAAGCTTTCATATGATCGTTTTTAAATCCCTTGACCCTTCCAATAGTAATATGTATAATATATACATCTTTCATATTTTAAAAATTCTTTTATGTTTTAACTTTTTTCCATGTTTTAAAACCCAATACGTCTCAAAAAAATTCGTGTCAATTTATTTATGTGACAGTCCGATATAAAGCTTAGTTACAGTTAAAAGTTTTGGTTCTATTGCGAAATAATCTAAGTTCCTCAAAATATTGTTTTTAAATTTTATACTTGTCGAAATAACTCTACCCGTTAACGAGTTGCTAGTCCATTCGGGGCTCGAACCGGGAGTTCGATAACTATGCATGTAACATATCTCTACGTCAAAGTTTTACAAACGAAAGTAGTATGAATGTTCCTTACGCCAACTTTTCATAAACTAATAAAACATGCATTCCTTTATGTATCACTAAAACCCATGTCTTGTTTCCCCCTTTTTTTCATTTTTCTGTCGAGTAACAGTGGGTTGTACCCACTACATAGCCCACCATATGAATATATATATATACCACACATGTTCTACTTTTGTTCTTTTCGACCATGACGGATGCTCAAGCACATTACATGACTACGGAAAAAGAATTATTAGCCGTGGTGTATGCTTTCGAGAAATTCCGGCCTCACTTAGTCTTATTAAAGACCATAGTGTATACGGACCACTCGGCTCTTAAGTATCTTCTTGCTAAGCAAGATTGCTCTGGTGGATTCTCCTACTCCAGGAATTTAATGTCATAATTCATGATAAAAAAAAGGAGCGGAGAATCTCGCGGCCGACCACTTATCAAGACTAGAAAATCCCCATCAAAGTGATCTTGAGAAAAAGGAAATTACGGAAACATTTCCTCTCGAGACACTTAGGATGGTTACCCTTCGTGGTGATTCAAGTATCTCATGGTTTGCCAACATTGGAAACTACCATGCGGGGAATTTTATTGTGAAAGGGATGTCGTCCCAACAAAAGAAAAAAAATCTTTAAGGATGTTAAGCATTATTTTTGGGACGACCCTTACTTATTTTGAATTTGTGCGGATCAAATGATTAGATGATATGTTTACGGCCAAGAAGCCGTCAATATCCACACGGCTTACCATAATGGACCCACCGGGGGACATCATGGTGCGAACTACACCGCTAAGAAAGTCTTTGATTCTGGTTTTTATTGGCCGTCTATTTACCGAGATGCCCATGACTTGGTCACATGGTGTGACGCTTGTCAACGTCAAGGAAAAATCTCGTAAAAAGATGAAATGTCTTAAAATGCAATTCAAGCTTGCGAGATCTTTAACGTATGGGGCATCGATTTCATGGGCCCGTTCCCGTCTTCTCGAGGGAACAAGTACATTCTTGTAGCCGTTGATTATTTGTCTAAATGGGTTGAAGCAAAAGCGCTCCCCACTAATGATGCTCGAGTTGTCATTAATTCTTAAAATCTATTTTTGCCCGATTTGGAACTCCTCGTGCTATAATTAGTGATCGCGGTACCCATTTTTGCAATGACTAAGTTGCGAAAGTCATGCTTAAGTATGGAGTTACCCACTGTCATCCATAAACAAGTGGACAAGTGGAGGTTTCAAATCGTGGTTTTAAATGTATCTTAGAAAGGACCGTAGGTGAAAATCGTGCTTCATGGTCTGATAAGTTAGATGATGCTTTATGGGCTTTCCGTACCGCTTTCAAAACACCCATCGGGTGCACTCCTTATAAGCTAGTGTACGGAAAGGCTTGCCATCTTCCTATCGAGCTTGAACACAAGGCCTATTGGGCCTTAAAGCATTGTAATTTTGATCTTAAGACCCTGGGTGATCACCGGAAAGTTCAAATGAATGAATTAAATAAACTTCGGGATCAAGCTTACAAGAATTCTTTGATCTACAAAGAGAAAACGAAGAAGATTCATGACTCCAAGATTATGAACCGCGTTTTCAACGTTAGTGATCGAGTTCTTCTCTTCAATCCTCGATTAAAGATTTTCTCGAGCAAGCTTAAAACCCGTTGGACCGGATAATTCACTGTTGCTCAAGTTTTCCCTTATGGTGTCGTTGAGTTATCTTAAACAGGCGGACCAAACTTCAAGGTGAATGGTTATAGACTTAAACATTACTTTGGAGGGGACATACCACCTATGGTTGTCCCGGATCTCCAAACCTTCCACATGGACCACTAAATTCGGGGTCGAGTCATGCTCGTGACTCGGTTAACAAAAACAAGCGCTTCGTGGGTGGCAACCCATGCTTATCCCTAGTAATATTATGTTAATTAATAAGTGTGATGTAAGGAGGCTCGCCTCTTCCTTTCTCATGTTTTGTGTTTTGTGTTTTATGTCCAGGATTGCCCGGATTTTGAAGACTCTCGTGCCCATAGTTTTGTCCATCATTCACTTGTTCTTCAATCCTTCGTATGCTTATATATGGGAATCTGATATCCTAGATCTTATTGATTAACGTTTATCTATTAGCATAATTAATAAATTGCTTTAGATTTGCGTAGAGACACCTTAATATTTGGATTATGCCTTGAAATTAGTATGGGGTGACAGACTTACATTGAGGACAATGTGTAGTTCTAGTTTGGGGGGATCTTTCGATTCGATCTTACTTGCATTTGCCTTGTCTTCACGTAACCCCGTTTTTCCACCAAAAATATGTGAAAATATGCCAAAATTAATTAATTAAAAATAATATTTTTTTTGTTTAGACACGTAGTTTTGTCTTTTTAAGGAATAAATTTTGACTTGATCGAGCATGTTGCGCTCTAGCTTGTCCCTTAACTTATATAAATTTAAGCTTTTGCTAGTCTTTTATACAAGAAGTTTTAAAACGCGAATTCTAACTTAAAAAAGCCAAGAGTTTGCAAGTTTCCATGATAGACTTTAAATATGCAAAGCTTGTTTTATTAGACTAAGCATTCGCGGATCTTTTTATTAAAGATTTTAAATTTGCGAAGAACAAGAAATGATAGAGTTTTATATAAGTTAGATGCTAAACATAGAGTAGTTGGATCTCTTTAAAGCTCATAGAGGTTAATTGTGGCTTTTTGCTCCTATTAGCTTAATAAATATTATATAATGGTTGAATAAATAAAGTTGCTTTAGGTTTTTGCGATTCTTAGTTTAAATCACTTCGTAGAGATTCCTTCTGGTGAAAGTAAGGTACACATCGAGGTTTTGTCAATGTTGTGGGAAATAGGCTACCGATTCCTGACGGCTCGCTATCGTTGTCTAGATAGTTAAAAGACCACATGACTTGAAATTTAGCTATAATAGTTATATAATAAATCGAAGCCGAAATAAGACTACTACCTCTTGTCGGCTCACAACCGATGTGGTAGTCGTTTAAAGGGTGGAGGTAATAATAATAATAAACTGTGGGCTGATAAAAGTTTACTGCACTTGCCGGCGTCACAAACCGATGTTTCAGTCATTCTAAATAAAGGCACATAGTAAAAAATCGAGAACTGATAAATGTTTGCATGCATCTATCCGGTTCACAACCGATGTTTTCGGCCTTCTAAAAGAAAAGGTCGAGGATCACCGAGGTCGAAATAAGACTCCTGGACCATGGTCGGCTCGCATACCGATGTGGCAGTTGTTTAAAGTACCGAGGTTTAATTATGTTGCAATAATAATAATAATAAAGCCAAATTTTGACTCCGGGGTTATCTAAATAGGATAACTCCCAAATCGTGCGAAATTAGAACCTTAATGTGGACCTTATTCTCACCATATCGTCTCTTTAGGAAAGGATTTTAAACTAATTATGGTCTAAACCGGGTTTACTTTATGAGAATAAGACATTAATTTATTTGTCACAAATAGTAATAATAAAATCTTTAGAGGATTTAGGAATAAGGGAGCGGTAAGTAGCTATGCATACACAATTAGCATTTATGAGTAGTGTTAGCATCCTAACTTGTATTTAACAATGATTCATTTTTAAGCTTGGTTTGGGGCGGGTGAAAACTCAAGGACGATGAATTTATCCTTTTAGTGTTCTTGTTCCGTGATCCTTAAAGTTATGATATGTATGAATAATAATTATAAATGCATAAAAATGGTAAAACGGAAAGCTTTTCAAAACTAGTGATTTCTTAATCCCCTTAGATGAACACTTAGCTACATTTTGAGGTAATTAGTCTAAGGGGGTTGAAATTTTTGGTTTTCTAAGTGTGTTTATGACATTGCGTGAGGACACGGCAATAGCTTAGTATGGGGGATTTTGGTATGTGCTTAAATACACATACCTTTTACCTAATAAAATGAGCTAAAAAGACCAATAAAGACCAAAATACATGAAAAATGCATTGTATATGTGTGTTTTGTAATTTATGTCTTGCAGGTAACGGATATTGCACAAAAGGACAAAAATGAAGCAAAACGGACAAAACTAAGCACGGGAATGGAAAAAGTGCAAGAAATCAAAGCCGAAGGCGTATTTATCTTTAATGGGCCAACCCGTACCCATTTTAATGGGCCGGGTCAGCCCAATAAGGATTATACTTATAAAACCTAAGTTTTACAAATACCAAAAATCCAAATCCAATTCCTTATCCAAAATCCAGGCCCAAAACGAATCCAAGCCCAATACCCTTTGATAAACCTGGTCAAAATTATAAAAACGGGTCAAAAACACTGTACATCTCTTTCACTTTTACCTTTTCCCTCCCATTGTTACTCATCCACGCTCACAGGGTAAACTCTCTATTCACCCACACACTCCACGCCCCTGAGCTTCTAGAAGCCTGCCACCTGACACATGACGCAAGCAATGATGTAAATGGAATGACAGCTTGGCGATCCCAAGCATAATCATTGGATGATGAGACGTGGCATCAAATCAAAGGCCAAGATCATATGGCGTGGAGAATAATCAAGATTAAAGGGCCAGGATTGGTTGATGAGGAGCGTCCTAGGGTTTTGGATCCTTCCCCTCATCACTATATAAAGAGACCTCCTCAGCACACAAGAGAGTCTAGTTTTAGCTTATTTTGTATTAGTAGCTTATTTGTAACGTTTAGCTTATTGTATTCTCTTTTCTAGTAATGTAAACCTTTCTATATTAATAAAATTGCAAATTTCCTTTTAAATCTTAATGTTTTAAATTTTGTTTTACTTTAGCTTTAATGGTTTGATAATGACTTAATAAGCTCTAATAAGCTCCTAGTTAACTAATAAGCTAGATCTCTATTCAGTTAAGCCTTCATAAGCTTAACTGAATTGTTACTTCACCTTAAATCTCCCCTAAATATACCTGAGCTTATGTTGGAAGATAAGCCAGATTTAGATGGGCTTATTCGACCTTACTAGCTTGTGCAAACAAACTAGAGCTTGTATTTTTGAGCTCTTAAGAGCAATTCAGATCCCTGTTTAGCTGTTTAATGTTATAAATTCTGTTTTACTTTAGCTTATAATGGTTTGAATATGACTTAATAAGCTCTAATAAGCTCCTAGTTAACTAATAAGCTAGATCTCTATTCAGTTAAGCCTTCAAAAGCTTAACTGAATTGTTACTTCACCTTAAATCTCCCCTAAATATACCTGAGCTTATGTTGGAAGATAAGCCAGATTTAGATGGGCTTATTGGACCTTACTAGCTTGTGCAAACAAACTAGAGTTTGTATTTTTGAGCTCTTAAGAGCAATTCAGATCCCTGTTTAGCTAGGATCAATGTACACTATCCTTACTCTTTTTAGCTTAAATTCTTGTTTTAGCTTATTATTTTGCTTATCTGCTTAATCAATGCTTATTGATGCTTATTAGTCTTACTTTAGCTAATTTAGTCTTAAATATTAAGTTTTCATCATTAGGATTAATGTTACTTTTGTTTTGAATCAAATTACTTATTTCTTAGACAAATCTGCCAATAAGCTTAGCTTGTTACCTTGTGCTTTTTCTTTTAAAGTAATTGCTTATTTGTCTCTTAATGGCTTAGATTTTAATCTGTCTTTGAAATTCATAGCTTAGTTTAATCTGTTTTTAAGCTTAAAATGATTTAAATAAAACTTAAGGGGTGTTTAGCACTAGTAGTACTAACTTGAGTTAGTACTGCTGGTTTGTTTTTGGCCTTTTAGTCAGTTTTGATAAGCTTAAATTAAGCCTAAAAGTCAGTTTGTTTTAGTTTTTAAAGTTTAAAAATAAAGTTTTAAGTATTATCTAAACATGGTTTGGATCTGTGGTAATTTAGTTTAAAAATTAGCTTATTTGATTTGATTTTGATTAGTGGCTTGTTGGTGTCATTTTCTTGCTTGTTTTTGGTCATGAATGCAGTAGATTAGATCTAGTATAAGTGTGATTTTATCTTTTGAGTTTTAGTCTAAAACTGTCTTAGTCTCATCTTCAAAGTTTTAAAAGTCCAATTTTCAACAGCAAAATTAGATTGGATTAAGCTTGTTTAAGAGTCTAATTTTGATAATATAAGTTCATTGGATATCAAGCTTCATCTGTTTTAACTTTTTGAGTTTTTACAATAGCTTATTCATGCTTAGAAATAGGGCTGCATATAGCTGTTTTAGCTTTTACAAAATCTTAGAAAAACCAAAAACAGTAATGTGCCTTTTTCATTAGTCTTTTCTAGCTTATTTAGAGTTGTTTAATGTTTGTTTTTGGCTTATTCTTATAGCTTAATGTATAAGCTAAATCTGTTTTTGGTTTGTAGCTTATGATAAGTGCTTATTAGTCCTAATATTTTAGCTTAAAGTTAGTTTAAAGTCCATCCTTAGAGTCTGCTGTCTTATAGGATTTTGGGGCTTTTGAGCTTATTTTATTAGCTTATTTTGAATCTTTTATGCTTATTAAGTTTAGTGCTTTGTCTGTTTTGCTTTTTAGCTTATTTCTTTTGCTTATTAGTTCATTAAGTTAGCTTAAAAAGTAGTAGTTAAGCCCTCTTTAGTCTGAATTTGAATCTGCTGTCTTTTTGCTTGTTAAATGCTTATCAGCTTATTTTGTTAGCTTATTCTTGCTCATTAGTGCTAATTAGGTCTAGGATTTGTTCTGTTTTCAGCTTATTGGTTTGCTAATAGCTTATTGAATCTTAAAAGCTCAAGCAGTTTAGCTTAAAATCATTTAGTTTAGTTTAGTTAGCTGTCACTTTCTTTAGCTTATTTCTGGCTTATCTTTTAAGTTTTAGTTATAAGACCTTTTATTAAATTAGCTTATTTTCATTTATACTTTAGCTTTTTCAAATAAAAAATATAAGTAGCTGGTAAAAAAGGTTTAGCAAATAAAATGTTTGTAAAAAAAGAAGGGCACAGGTGCGAGCCGGTGACCTCGCTTTATAACATAACACCACAACTTACACACTCTTTACCAGTAGCGCCCTTGGGACTTTTCTGTCGACCTATTGCACCATTTATTATTTAACCTCAATTTTAAGTTTTAGCTTAATTGCTTATTTAATTTTTCTTGGCTTATTTATAAGCACATTTTTATCAGTTTTATTTTTTAAACATTAGCATTAGTGTTAAGTACTTTCAGTAGTTTTTTGGAATTTTTATAAAATAGTTTAGCATTTTTAGTATTATTTTCAGATTAAAACTGTTTTTAATTCATAATAAATAAAATAAAAATAAAAAATACAATTCTTTTTTCTAAAATTATTTTTTAATCATTTAGGGCTTTTAAAAATTAGATTTGCATTTTAAGGGGTAAAATTTGATTATTTAGGTTTTTATGTCGCGTTTTAGAATTCCCGTTATCGTTTGTAGCTTTAATCATTAGTTGCCTTAAATGATTGCTTGCTTTTATTTGTTTTTGCGTTTAATAAGTAGAAATAGAATCAAAAACCCAAAATATTGATTATTTAAATCACGCGATTACAAACTTAACCGATTCTCAATTCACGCTTCGTCGGGATACGACTCGGGAAGATTTGGTCATCACTTTTCCTAAAGTGATTTTCATTTCTTAACGGAATACTTACTTCTTATATTATTTGATAATTGGTATTTTAGTTATATATATTATATTATATATTCTATTAAACCCGTAAATCATTCCACTTCCTTCGGGAGAGGAGAAGGAGTAGGTAGAATTGAAGGTCCATCGTAAGCAAAACCACTTCGGGTGGTAATAGCTTTCACATCACCTCTCGGGTTAGCAACGGTATTACTAGGAAGTGATCCCGTACCCGAGGAATTTTGATTTTGCATATTAGTTAATATGTTCATTATTTGATTGTTTTGATTTTCTATCTTATTGGTTCTTGCATCAATTATAGATTTGAACTCATTTCGTAATTCCGTCTTCATGTTAGTCATGTGAGTTTGCATTGCTCTCAAAGTAGCTTCATTACTCTTCATGTAGTTTGTTAACTCGTTTGAAGGTCTAACTTGAGCTTGATAATTCGGAGCTTGATAATTCAGAGCTTGATAATTGTTGTTTCCTTGATTGAAGTTTTACCCTCTTCCTTGATTGTTCGGAGCTTGATAATTTAGAGCTTAAAAATTCCCTTGATTTTGATTTTGATTGTATCAGTTTTGATTATTTTGCACATTCGGTTGATTGAAACCGGGTGGTCCGAGTTAATTATTCGAGCGATAGCTAAGCAAATTACGGTCACCTTGTGGTTGGTAGGAATTACCCCCCGAATTATAGTTACCCGTAGTAGCATAAGCTGCCTCTTGAGTGTAGCCATCGGCAGCTGGGCACTCGGTAAAGGAATAGGGACCACCACAAGTCTCGCATTTCGTATCAACAGATTTGATCGTTTGTATTTGTCTCGTCATCTCTACAAAATTCTTATTCATCATTTCAAATTGTCGAACAACTTCC
>BQNB010120505.1:0-20620 GCA_026074375.1 Tanacetum coccineum | reverse complement strand
TATCTCTTTGTGCTTATATTTGCATTTACATCTCTATATACGCATGATATAGATGATTGTGTGACTAGTAGTTTATATTGTTGTGATTATATTTGTGCCATGAATATTGTGTTTATGGGTATGTCATTGGACATGCTTTATTACCATATGTAGAATTATTGTAGAACTAGTATTAACACTCTTCATGTGTCACCATTGATCGGGTATTTGATACAAAAGATTTAAATTTTTTAATTAGAAACGTATCCACCCCATTTACGGTTTCCACACAAATTAAAAATCTTTGTGGCATATTCTAATATTAAATGGTTTTTACTCCAATGTATGCATTAATCATTTTTTTATCATTAAAATAAATACAATATTACAATAAATAGAAAATATATTTAATGTGAATGTATAAATATTAAACTTGTTTTGAAAGTATTAAAGGGGAGCTTATAATTATATTAAAATTTTTATCAATCAAGACTAGTTATGTACCTCTTTTACCAACCTGACACCACGTTGGATTAACTTGCATGGTGCGTTACTGCACTGGTCTTAGTGCTTTTTCCCCGTTTATTATTTATCATACTAAAATAGAGTATGATTTAGTGCTAAGATTAAATGTCACTTTTTGCAGTTTAGCATTATAATAGTGTAGAAAATAATGCTCGTTCATGATTTATAACTTATTGAAGAAGAAGAGCTGTGGTGAGGAACGTGTGTCGAGTCCATCATTGTCTCATCCTCCCGGTTTTACTCTGGAGGTTTCTGAGAAACGGAATGAAAATGATATTGATATTGGAGATACTGTTATTGGAGATTCTGAAAGTAACGTGGTCAAGGCATTCTCGCCGATGTTTAATGCCAAGGTTATGAATACTTCCCAAGATGTTCCAGTGGAGGTTAGTAGCGAATCCGAGGGGCAGAATGTTGTCAATAATGGAGGTTTCGTGTTGGGAGTTATGGAAGATATAATTCGTGTTGGTCAAGCAATGGGTTATGCTATGGAGGGAAGTGTAAAGGATCTGGAATGTATCATTGGGACGCAAGGAGACAAAACTGTTATTAGATGAATCTTTTATACATTAATATACAAGGTCTTGGTCACAAGACAAAAAAGGAGTAGATAAAGGCGTTAACTAATAAGTATAAGCTTAATGTTGTAGCGATTCAAGAGACTAAGATGTCTAATGTCTCTCATATGGATGTGAAATTTATGTGGGGAAATTCTAACTATGATTACATTTGTAGTGACTCTTTAGGGAGTTCGGGCGGTATTTTATATGTTTGGGAGGCAACGCTTTTTAAGAAAGATTACGTTACGATTTCGGATAACTTTGTTGCTATTTATAGGACGTGGTTACCTAGTAATTCCAAGATCCTTTTTGTTGTCATTTATGCTCCGCAACAAGCTTCGTGCAAAAGGGTTTTATGGGATTATGTTTCTTCTTTGTTAGGTCGTTGGAATGGTGAGGCGATCATTATGGGCGATTTTAATGAGTGCGTTCAAGTGTTGAAAGGCGTGGTCATGTTTTAAGACCATCTATAGCCAGACATTTTGCTCGAAAGAATCGCTAAAAACGGAGTTAAAACGAATAAGTTACGATATTTACGAGATTTACGATAACTAAATCTATAAAAATAAATATATAACTGTTATGAACAGTAAAAATCACTATTCATCAGAAAACTCAGATTTTGAAAATGTTATATTTTGATAACTCGTCTTAATACGAAGGCGTGGACGTAAAAAACGAAAGAAACGGACTAAAAACGAGAAAGTTACGCCAGTTTTACTAAAGTATACTTATAAACGTTTTTACTTTATAAATATGATTTCACTAAAACGATTAGATGGTGATGTAGCTATATAGAATTATATGTGGTATTAGTTAATCAAAGTACTATATTACTAGGGAGTTTCATAATGAGGCCTCTTCGGGGTGGCGTATCGACGAGTTGTTGGATTTACGATTTAAAGTGTCCTAGCTCCTCATACGTCACTACATGACCTCTTAATTATGATAGCCCGAACGATAGTATGATGAGCTATACGACCTATAAATAATCAAAGTGTTTAGTACTTATACGACCTATATTGGATTAGGTTGCCTTCGGATTCCTTCGTGACGCATTTTTCTATTGTGAATACTTGTTGATTACCATTCACTCGAGGTGAGTTCATAGCCCCCTTTTTACTACGTGATTGTTTTACAAAATCTACGGGGTGAATTACATTGCTTGTTTTACTATTGGACACAAGTGTTTTTCTAAGTGTTTTCAAAGTGTTTACAAAGTGTATGCTATCCAGATTACTGCCTGAATATTATTGCTAAGTTACCTTATTGCCGTGAAGTCCCTATTTATCATGAACCGTTAATTGCTATTGTAGTAAGCGCGAGTGTTGTGGATAGATCTATCGGGACTGACAATCCCCACCTTTCCTTGGGTCACTAGTTTGATCAAGGTGCATTTAACATTGAGAGGTGTTAGGTTGTTGGCAAGCATCCTATATTCTGATTGGGGCACAAATCTAGTTAAGGCTTCGGGGTCATGAGCTTAGTGCAATAATAAACGTTTTGGACTACTGAATGTGTTTCAGAGTCTACTATTACTTCGATCTTGTGGTCCACCCTTTTTACCGATAAACCTATGATTTCACTCAACCTTTGTGTTGACTTTTAGCATGTAATTTCAGGTCCTAGGGCATGAAGATTGGAGGGGAGCCGTGGCGGATATCAATGAAGACGGATTCTGTGTTTTATCTAAAGTCTATGTAACTTTTATTATCTTTAAGAACTTAAGTCATCTTTTGGTATTATGAAGCTTTTGGTATAATTAAAAATGTATGTGAAATGTTTATGACTTATAAAACATATGGGACCTAATGTATAAATTCTGATATTTTGCTATGGCATCGAATGAAATCTTATCTTAAACGTCCATTTAAGGTCGTTTCCTATATCTTGATTGTTGTACTTTGACGTAGCACCCCATTGTTACCATTCCGCTGCATAGTCCGATTTTAGGGGTGTTACAGTAATACGTAACGTAAAGTGCGCAAGTTACTCGTTTACACAAATCATCAATGCATACATGCATCAACATCTCTCGACGTCTTAAGTATGCATCAAGATGGAAATTGGTTTACACCTGACGTAAATCACATAAGGTATATACAAACAAGCATTAAACTTGTAGGATGATCAAAGAAATAAGTTTTTATCTTAAACTTTGCATTTTTATAAATGTAACAAAATAATTTTTTCAAAAATTAATTATACAAATTATTTTTGAATTATAAAGAAATGTTTTATGTGGTAATTATTTCAAAATTCAAAATATGGTTCTTTTCCCCCCCAAAACATGTTAAACTTTCACCAGACAAGTTTGTCACCACAAAAAGACAAAAACAAAAGCGTCTATCGGGGCGGTCCCTTAAATAGGTTGTCTGCCCCCTTAAATATCCGGCGGCTCCCTAATATATCTGGGACCGCTGTTTCCTGACAGGCTGTTTTTTAGCTCCTATAAATAGTGGGTCACCTCTAACTATTTTCATAACTCTTTTGCACGATTTTCTTTCAGTTATTTCTCTCTCTAGATCTCACTAATTTCTCTAAATTTTTTATCATTCAACTTGGTTAATCTTGTTAAAATGTGATCAAATCTTCTATCCTTCCATCCTTTCCTCAAGTGCAAAAGAAGAACTTTCGTCATCGCCAAGATACGAAGTTATATAGTCTAGTTAGTTCATTTGTAACAATTGTTATATATAGATCTAGTCCATGTCTTTCATTCTTGTGTAGTTGTGTAGATCCGGATAGTGTATAAATCTGGAAGTGTTGATGGTGTGTCAGTTAGTATTTTAGTCCTCAAAATACAAGTGTGGGTGGTAGATTGATTCTAGCTAAGATTAGGACTCGACATCTAGCTTAGTGTCAAAAAATAATGTAAGCGACGTGGTTTATGTGTTTAGGCCATAAAACACATGGTTTGTTATGTTGGGCCATAAAACATAACGGGTTTGGTTGTACCCGAAGAAGAACTCAACATCTAGCTTAGTGTCAGAAAATAATGTAAGTAACTTGTATGGTTTTATCCGCCTAGAAAGGAGCTTGTTGACTAGTGAAGTAACTCTCGAGTTAGGTACTCGGAGAGTGGAGTAGGGCGAAGAGGAGCTTCGCGACCGAACCACTATAAATCATCGTGTTTGGTTTGTATTTCCTTTTACTTATCTCTTTGTGCTTATATTTGCATTTACCTCTCTATATACGCATGATATAGATGATTGTGTGACTAGTAGTTTATATTGTTGTGCCATGAATATTGTGTTTATGGTTATGTCATTGGACATGCTTTATTACCATATGTAGAATTATTGTAGAACTAGTATTAACACTCTTCATGTGTCACCATTGATCAGGTATTTGATACAAAAGATTTAAATTTTTTAATTAGAAACGTATCCACCCTTTTACGGTTTCCACACAAATTAAAAATCTTTGTGGCATATTCTAATATTAAATGGTTTTTACTCCAATGTATGCATTAATCATTTTTTATCATTAAAATAAATACAATATTACAATAAATAGAAAATATATTTAATGTGAATGTATAAATATTAAACTTGTTTTGAAAGTATTAAAGGGGAGCTTATAATTATATTAAAAATTTTATCAATCAAGACTAGTTATGTACCTCTTTTACCAACCTGACACCACGTTGGATTAACTTGCATGGTGCGTTACTGCACTGGTCTTAGTGCTTTTTCCCCGTTTATTATTTATCATACTAAAATAGAGTATGATTTAGTGCTAAGATTGAATGACACTTTTTGCAGTTTAGCATTATAATAGTGTAGAAAATACTTTTAGTGTGCACATGAGAGACGATCTAACAAAAGGACGGTGAGTGGTCAACGTTTTTTTAACTTCTCAACCTTTTTGACATAATGTTCAATATATAAATTTACCCGGACTCAAATTTGTTTTACATGTTAACTAGTTATAAGTCTCGTGCAGGCACGGAGTTTACACATGAGTTAAATTTATATTAAATTTTTAGTTTAATATATTAATATATCAAAATTTGCTCGCGTTTTATATTTTGAAATTATGATATAAGTACAATAAATAATTATGCATGAGTTTTTACATAAAAAAATTCATTATGTATTAATGTCGCTTTATATTTTGTAAAATTTTGGTTTGATGAAAGATTTAACTTTGTTTAACTGACATAGATATTGATGTTTAAATTTAACTATTGATACCATGTTTTACTCAATATGCGATTTTAATGGCATATGATGAGCGCTGATGAAGTTAAAATATAAAGTTTTATAAACAAAAAATTCAGATATCTTTGCATAAACTTTAAATAAGAATTACATGAGCCGTTGTTATAAGTGCAATCGCGTATATTTATTTTCATATCACATTAACCCGTGCTTGTATTGGATATTTATATTCCTGTTAATAATTATTTAGCCGTATTTAATATTCAAACTCGTGCACGCTTGGTTAAACTTATAAAACCGAATAACAATGCGTCCTTATGAACGCATATAGTAAAAAGAAATAATTTTTTCAAATATTCTTACTTAAACTCATAAAGAGGAATAACATGAGTTGTTCGTATATGTACAACATCGTGTATTTATTTACATACACAATAATTCGAGCTTTCATTTTGATATCAATGATATATATGTGTTGTATTTTTAAAATAGCATATATGTTTCATTTTTAAAATATAAAGTAAGTATAAAGGATTATTTGTTTATTTTTAAAGTTATTAAAAAAACATGAAAACTTATAAATTTACACTTAACTCTATATAGTTTATTTAAAATTCAACATTAAAGTTTTATTAATTACTTTTTTTTACGTTTTTGTCTTAACTGACGCATAAATTTTTATGTGTTTTTTCTTTCCACTAAATTCCTTCACCAAATTAACAAGTTTGACCAAAATCAATTCAATTTTGACTTTTTATCGACCAGAGATTGTACGATTTTGCCACATGTCCAAATCAAGCAATGTAATTGGTCAAATTTATTTTACAATAAGATTTTTTTGACAAAATTACTCCGAAATAATGTAATTTTTTTATTACTATAGATTATTTTTTTATACTATGTTAACCTTAAAAAAACTGTATAAAGATAAAAACAAAATTATTATAGTCCTTTTTGTGTGAACCGTTGGGCTCATGCTTATTGGGCCTACAAAATTCGACCGTTAGACAACGAGTATGACATGATTGTAAATACTTTTTTGTTTTTGTCTTTGCTTCTTTTTTTTATCAACACGCTCCTTCATGCCGTTATGTGTGAACTGGTGTTTTTTTTCTTCACATATCATATGTAATCCATAAATATACATCACTGTTAACAACAACATTATTATTGTTATTCATACACACAAAGAAAGAAACTGAAGAACAGCCATCAAGGCTTTGTTAAGGTAACAACACTTCACTTACGTGGTACTTTTTTCGCAAAAATATTTTTGGGTTCTTTACGATTTTGTTAAACTAATACGGAAACTTACGCAAAATATTTATCACGGAGTACAAACGATGTTAGGAGTTAGGACAGACGAGAAATGCACTTTTTTTAAGTGATGAGCTATGTTGGCGAAAAATGCTGTTTTAGTAAAAGGGTGTTTGGGATTGCATATTTTTGTGCTTTAGTTTTTGCTAATAAGCTAGTTAGAAATAAGAGTAGGGGATAGTCTTTTGATATGCATATGTTTTACAAAAATGCAATTCACGATAAATAGTTTGAAGTGTCAATTGGAATGAGCACTTTGAAATAAGCCGTTTGAAATGTGATAAAAAAATAAGTAATCCCAAACACCCTCTTAATATTTAGTACTGATTTTGAATATTTGGTATGATGAAGGTAAGGCGAAGAAGAAATGGAGGGAGTGAAGAGTAAGTTATCAGCACAATGGTGGTGGTTTGATAGTCAGAGTAATGCTAGTCCTAGGAAATCGCCATGGTTACACTCCACTCTTTCAGGCTAGTATTTCCTTTTTTCTTTTTTTTTTGTATTTCATTATCTTAGTTGTGTTTTTGTTTGAAACTAGGCGTTTGTAGAGATGATTTATGTTGAACAAGGTTTTGTGATAGACTGATAGGTATGTATATTAGTGCTGATTTCCGTAGGGGGTGTTTGGGATTGCTTACTAAAACTGCTTATTCGACATGAGTTTTAAGTGTTTTATGGCGGCATACACTTATATGTTAAAAAAAGATCTCTAATTTCGGCAATTTTGGGATTTTCCCTTATTTCTTCACCGGAGAAGCAAAACCAAATATTATCTTTCATATGGCATTTTGTTACGGCTGAATGGCTGATTATTAATTATGATTGTTCAAAAGCATAAGCAGACTAATAGGCAATCCCAAAAACACTCGCTTTGTATCATTCTTATGCCTTCCTTCTATCAATGCTATCTTTGTGGCCGATAATTACCTTTACAATGACTATTCCTGTTATCAAAATCGTTTATCCATCTTTTTTAGCGATTTTAAGTTTCGTATAAGACCGTGCCAGTTTTACTAGCAGTTCATACCTTCATTTGCTCTTTACTCTCAAATAGAGCTTCATTTGTGTCTCACGTGTGACTAACTACTTATGTCCTGATTATTCGTTACTCAGCTTCTTAGTACTCTCTTTACCTCAAGTTCTTTTCTTCCACCCATCCGTGATTTTAGATCTAAGATCACTCTAATAAAACTTGTACCCTTATTCCAATGCTGTTTTTTTGTTATTTTGTCATTGATTCCACGTTATCAATAGTTAGACTTCTTGCCTCAATTCTATTAATCATACTCTTTTAGTCTTTGCGTCATTCCTTACTACCTTAAAGGATCTTCGCTAAGTGTTGCCACATCAGTATTTCTTTTCTATGGACCATACTTTTAAAAAACTACTCTAGTATACCAAGTACTTCTCCAACATTGGACGTGCTGTACGGTTTATGAACGGGTCTCACATTTCTATTCATATGAAGTTAACCTATGATGAAGATTGAGTTATTTGTCTTATATAGTTTGATTTTGACTGAAAGTTTTATAACAAAAAATCTATAAATTGTGTGCTAGCACCACAAGTTTAAAGCAGAACCACAGTTGCACAAGATATTTACAAAGTTACACGAAGTTAATTTTTAAACGACATATTTGCAAAATAGGAACTCATTCCCATCCGTCTGTATCTTTGTGTCTGCAATTTGAGTTAAAGATGATGAACCAATGGAATAACTACTCTGCTTTTTGAAAGTAATATAATTTGGATAATATAAATCATTGATGGTAGAATGGGAAAATGGCCGAGTTGAGAAATGGGTCAGAAAGGGTAGATTTTGACAAGGGTTGAAACATGTGGATTTGGTTGTCCGTAACAGTTCTACAAAATTCACATTTTCCGTAAGTATGTTGCGTGTCAAATATATATCTAAAAGCTTTTTATGCACCGAAAATACAATCTGGGTGACTTTCGACCCGTTTGACTCTTTTTTTTTTAAACAAAACTTTATTGTACTTGCTTGATTTGTTCGTTAGAGATAGAACAAAAAATGAACCCATATTCTAATTGAGCTTTTTATGACAACAAGAATGAATAAAAAAAACTGAATTTGGATTATGATATAACAGAGTTGGATGAGAAGACGGAAGCAATACTCAAACTGATCGAAGAAGATGCAGATTCATTCGCAAAGCGTGCAGAGATGTATTACAAGAAACGGCCAGAGCTCATTAACATTGTTGAGGATCTTTATCGAGCCCATCGGTCCTTAGCAGAAAAATATGATCAAGTCAAATTTGACAGCGGCAGCCGTCACTTGATCACTCCTTGGACATCATGTCCTCTACCCTTGTCCAAATTCAGAACTACCCAATCGATAAAAGATTTAGATAAATCATACGACAGCTGTTCTGAGTCTAAATTCCGAACTTCCCAGTTGATAAAAGACTCAGAAAAATCATATGACAGCTATTCTGAGTCTTTTGACTATGACCACGATTATTATGATTCTGGAGAATCTGTGGTTCTTGATGATCTTGAACTAGAAGTAGATGTGCAACAAATTGAAGAAACCGAAGAGTTAAAGCTAAACCTTTTTGATGACGAGAAAACGAAATTGATAGAAGAAATTGAAAAGTTGAGAGACGAAAACAAGATTCAAAAGGAGCAGTTGATTCAAAAAGATGAAGAGAAAAGAGAGGCGATACGACAACTTTGTATTTCAATGGATTTGCTAAAGCAAGAAAATACGAGTCTCAAATCAAGAATTGTTAAAGACTATTCCAAGAAGCAAAGCAGCAGTCCTTTTGAGTTTAACAAACTGAAAGGGGCAATTTGGGGAATGTTATTCACTGGTGAAGATACTACTGTTGTTCCTCTATAAAAATTCCGTTGGACTCGCCTGAGGTATATTTTGCCATATTCTTGATATTTTTTCCAAAGCATACAGTACAAATTATTTTTCGTCCTAAAAGTTGTGCAACAAATCTGTTATAAGCGCTCCGGTTTTCATAAGATAGAGTAAAGATTCATTTTGTTTATTTAGAAAAATTAGCACATTTGTTCAAATGTTGTTAAGTTGGGTCTTTTTGTGATTGTTAGTGTTGTATTTTGATGTAGCCAGTGTATAAGTCTTAATTTCTTAGATTGTTCAAAAATTGTCTAGTGCTTCTTTCAGTAGTAGATTGGTATTGTATTCATGTTCAGTTGTAATGGGTCATTCTTTGTTATACTTTATACAATGGTTAGTTAAATTTAAAGTTGTTCTAGTATTTTATGTTTTTGTAACTTGTAGTATATCGTTTGTAAAGCTTTGAAGTTCTATCATCTTGGTTATTAACCATGTCATCTCGAGCTGAAAAATGAAAACATAATTGATTAAATGCTACTTGTCGTCCTTGTAAACACTGAACATGGTCGTCTGCAAAAATTTGGAAGCCCTCGAAGAAAACAAAACAAACTTAACCATCACGTCCCGAGTGTGTCATACTCCATTTTATCATCTCATCGCTTCTTTCATTCTTTTCACTCGATGATTATTTTTTTGGAAAATTTTTGAAATGTCTCTTGATCTTGGTGACTTTGCCAAAATGCCCTATGCGACTTAGAAAGTCTCTAAATGAATCATGCGACTTAAACGACTAATAATATTTATGCAACTTATGAAAAATTACCAAATAGCCCTTTCCCAATGGTGTACTTTTTAAAGTACATTTGTGTAAGACTTTTACAGTGTACTCTTTATACGACTACAAAATTAATTTTTATGCGACTTGTTTTTTTAAAAAAAAAAAAATTATGTAACCTAAATAATTTTTTTATGCGACTTGTACCCTTATGAATAGTAAATCCAAAAAATAAAGGATAAAAATCCTCTGAACTTTACCCGTAAAGTTTTCTCACACTAATAAAATAAACAGGTTCCCTCTGTAGACTCCACTGTTATGTTGTGAGCGGTAAAGTTCGTTTGAACTTTAGAGGATCGCTATCCAAAAATAAAACAACGAGATCTCAACTTTCACTCATCTCATCTCACAAAACTAACTTCATCTCTTCTAAAAAAATAGATACACACTACCACCATCCCCAACACTATAACTCCAACCACAAGAACACAAGCACCGCCGGACCATCACAGTTGCGAGACCACCACGCCGTCGCTTAATCGCCTGAGTCGCTGGAAAGACTGCCGCCGTCACCACCGCCACGCTGCTGTTTTTTTATATCTAGATTTTATATCTAGAACTATTGTTTTTTTATAGATCCATAGTTTATAAATGTAGATTTATGGTTTTTAAATGTAGATCTAAGGTTTTACTATTTTTTTTTTGCGTTTTCTTGACCAGATGCATATTTCGTTGGAAAAATCATACTCGCCGGAAAAAGTTTCGCTCGAAACAGCCTCGTCGGATTCTGCCGCCGCTGTTTGCCCGGGCGCCCATCATTTTGAGTATTGTGAGTCGCACCACGAACAGAACAAGAAGACCTGGAATTGATAGTGAGAGAAGTGGAAATGTTGAACAAGATTGTGGAGTGTGTGAAGTGAATCGTAGCAATGTAGGATTTTAGGAAAACTTATATGCATGTTTCTTTTGTAAATTAGTACTTATTAATGGGAAAAACTAAAAAAGGACTTTTCACTATTTAAAAAAGTTATTTGAGATGTTTTTTACTACTAGGTGAATACTTGTGCACGCACGAAAAATCTCTAGCGGCTGATAATAGATATGCGATATTGTGGTAAGCTCATCGTCACTAACCATGCATATCTGAAAATATTGATCTTTTAACCACCTCATGTGTCCTAAGTCAATTTCATTAAAGTTTGGATAGGGGAACCAATTTGAGAAAGGCCTTGATTTCTCATAAACTATCTTGCATATCCAAACTCTTGCCCACAAACGTGAATTGTATGGATAATCAGAGCTATCCGGATCTCCAGTGACTTTAAGTAATAGTTACATCCAATTTTTAAGTATACTTTGGAGTCATAGAAGATTTGTGTGTAGTTTGCTGATATCTCTCTCGCACGCGCTCTCGCGTACCACATAAGCAAGAGAGTGATCCGCGCCCCCCCCCCCCCACCGACCCCCCGCGCACTCCCATACCAGGTCTAAACACACATAGATATTTGCAGCCGTAATCATAGGTAGGAAATAATTCCAAAGACAAGTCTAGATATATTTACACATTGATAGATTAATAACTCATGTGGCTTAATATGAGACGCTCAAATGATGATGATGATAACAATTGTTTAAATATCCTAAAACAATGCTTGCAACGGCGCTCACTAAAGTATTTCGATATTTAATAGAAAAGGTTTGTATTTGCCCCATAATGTCCATGTCGCAGAAGCCCAAAAGTAAAATTTACTATGTAGTTCTGTAGTGCCAAAACAAGCCTCTCTGTGAGCACCTTTTGTTTCTTCATCTTAGCACAACGTACTCCCCCCCTCTCCCGCCCCGACTCCCCTGCTTCTCGCGCATAGCACACCTCATCACGCATCAGAACTAGCTCTACTCTCCGCACTCGCTCTCGCTTAACTTCCTATACATGTATCACCATAAAAGAGACTCAGGTTCTCTCAAAAAAACCTCTCCAACTCACACAGATCCTTCAGAAAGAAACTCCAGTTACAACATGAATAAAAGACCCAATGTTTCAACATACGACATCCCAAGTTCTGCCTAATAGTGGACATTCAAGGTCTATTGCAATGTCTCGAACCGTGTCTCCTCTCATCTCAATACCTCACTCCTCCCTCCACGCAAAAGAAATCCCTCACCCTCCACACATTCCCTCTCATTTTCCTCCCCCCCCCGCGCTACCCGCCTCGCTCGCGCGCTCGTGCACACTCTCCCCCCGGACCCCCCTGATTGCCAAAACTAAAGTACATGTTTTAGTGAACCTGTTTAGCAACCATAATTTTGCCCCTTTTTTCATATTATCCCTGTGCGTGTCCTACGAAAAGAATAAGTCAACACATATTCTTTTTGCCATACAAAAAGTGCTCAAATTATACCAGATTATCCTCCTCACGGACTATAACCCGCCACAAAACAGATCATAAAAGACATGCTTTGGATATGTGTCCTTGATCACGCTCCTCTATGTTTAATAGCCGGTAGACGGCAAGGACTGCACTACTAAATGAGTTAATTCTCACCTTAAGTATATGATAAATAATAAAAGAAGGCCACATTACCTTGTCTAACTTTGCGGGTCATCTTCCAATAATATGAATAGATACCTGCAATAAAACAACATATCAAGGTTTTGTAAAGAAGAGAAAATATAACTACCATTTGTACTACGGAAGACATAGTACAAATTCAAAGTAAAAATAAGGAGTGGCAAGCCTTTACAATATTAGTAGAAGATTGCCATGTATCATCATTACTAGTTATAAAATCACAAAAGATAGCTTCATGTTTAATGGCTCTTGAAAGTTATTTTGTAACAAAAGTTTATTTTAAACTCATCTTTCTATAGATGTCAGCAAAACAGTAAAAAAACATGAGCAATGCCAAGCCTTAAGAGATGTTTGTACACAAAATAACTCTAACCTTGATGGCTTTTTGGTTGTAGTTCTGCTACAACCCTAAAAAGTAACAACAACTCTTGCACCGAATTATGGTACATGCATTAACTTCAAACAACTCTGTGTCATGAGAATTTTCTTGAGACCCATTCATCCGTGACAATATAACTACAAAACAGAATTCTGATGAGATGTTTATATTATTATCATTTTTATTTTTCATCAAAACCTCATATTTCAACCTACATTCAAAAAGGCATTTAATGGAACACTCGGTGTTCATCAAAGAAACATAGCATGCATCTCCACTTCATTGCAAAATTAAAATAAGATCAATAATAAGGATGAGCATGATGAAGATTCAAAAGTGGTGACAGTCAAATTTTGAAACAAAATTCTGAATATTTGTAAAACATTAACAATTTTGGAAAACAAAAGATGCACTACTTTTGACAAGTTAACTAATAGGATTATCACTTGATATCAATGAGTTTATCACAGATCTAAAGTATACTAAGTTAAATTAATTTCTTATTGAATGAAAAAGAAAGAAAAAAGCAATGAAATCAAACATGATTCATAAGCACTATCATTATCATCATCATCCTCTAGATCAACACTATATTTTGAATTTTTCAAAGTCTGATTAAGCCACTTTTGTATAACTATCCTTGGCCGCAAACAACTACTGCAATAACATATAAGCAATGAAAACATGCAAACATGAATATAAGTAATGAAAATAGAAACTAATGACGTTGATTCACTTTCTTTTGTGCTGAGTTAAACAAAGATAATTAAGGTGACTTATGAAATGAATTAACACATTATGGTTGTTTATATTAAAAATAGAAAAGACCCTTACCATATATAGTTTCATAAGTTTCAACTTCACATTATGGTTGATTATCATTTCTAAATTTGGAATGAATCATATCTTGCATTATCAGACCCTGCATCATGTAAATTAGGAATGAATCAGACCTTGCATATTCCAGCCGTGTAATCTATTTTCTCTTTGGTAATATTGGCACAATCGAAAATATCATTTCTATAGGTTGTGTTTGAGAATTAAACACAACCTATAGAAATTGGCACAATCCAAATATCATAATGCTTACTTGGATAGCTTGAACAGCAAGAAGTAGTCCCCTGTCAAGATTAAAAGAATCAGGCATTGGGGCAAGTTGCACTGTATCCTTAAAAGAAAAAGGATCTGTATATGCATGATGAGAGGAACCGATACATATGATGACATATTAAATGACAAAGTGACAAACTACGTCATTCACATTTTTGGTAAAAGATACGTACCAATGGATGACTCGTCCACAACCAAACCCTCTGATGAAATGAATCATCATGGGGCTAAGACTGGGTCCATCTTGGATTTCGTGGGTGATCGAGTCCATGGTTGAGATATGTCATCGTCCCGGTTCACAAGGTCTGAACGTATACGAAGTGGATTTGGAGCAACAAGCAGTGGTTCTTTAGAGTAAATTGCATAAATCGTCCTTAAAGTTTGGCCAAATTGCATGTTTCGTCCCAAACGTTACGAAAGTGCAAGGATCATCCCTGTGAGAAACCTTTGGTGCAAGTATCGTCCCTGTGGGGAAACCTTTGGGCAAACCTTTGGTGCAAGTATCGTCCCTGCAGGGACGATACTTGCACCAAAGGTTTCCCACAGGGACGATCCTTGCACTTTCGTAACGTTTAGGACGAAACATGCAATTTGGCCAAACTTTAAGGACGATTTATGCAATTTACTCGGTTCTTTATGCGTAACCGAAGATCTGGAGGCCAATGGAGGAGGCGTATTAAGGCGCGGAACACCTGTAAGTTACATAAATCAATTAAAAGGCATCATAATATATTATAGTAAGTCCTAAATATTATTTCAAGAAAGTAACATAAACCAAGAAGAAACTATTAAAAGGCTACCTTGGCTATCAAGAATCATTTTAAGATACGACTTAGTGAGCCATGCCCCAGTAAGGCCCAACCTTGCTGCCTCTGCTTCGACCATCTGCGCAAAAAGTAAATGTATGATATCAGTGTAAAAGGACTAAATTAAAATAGGAGACGACAGAAGGTTCAAGAACATACTTTTCGATCTCTGCCCCTGAGGACTACGTATGTTTCAGAAAGGGTGTCGATAGTCTCGAGAGATACTGAAAGATTTCCATATATAATTGACTTAGATGCCCGTTTATAACTCACAACAACGTTGTACCCCAAAGCGAGTAAACCACCAAGTGTCATTCTTCTGACCTGTTACGCTTATACATACAAAATGAATGAAAAAGAAAAAGAAACATAATAAAAAATATCAAACTCAAATTAAGATGCATACACACCTCAAGCTCAGCATTTGGCCGAATAATGAAGTGTTTGTCAACAATTCTTTGGTCACCTTAATCCAGTCATTAATCGTGCTTCTTCACTTGCGGATGGATGCCTTAAATACATCTCAATGAAACTGAAATGATTATTTAAGCACACTTATTAGCAAGACTCAATCATGACCTCATGAGAAAGAAAGTGTATAGACTTGATGGCTCATTTATCGATCTGTGCTTCATTCTTTGAAAAAGAGTAGACTGATTGTTCACTTTTTGACTGATACATGAGTTTGGCTTATTAGTGGGTCAAGCAATAAAACAAACTAAATAGAGGTTACAGAAGAAGGCGGACCTCGCTTATGCATTTGAGTTTGTATATTGAAATTCTAAATGATGCACCAAAACTGTTGTTAATTCTGATATGCAAAAAGCAAAATTTTATCAGGAAAATAAGAAGATATAAAATTAGGTTGGAACCTTAAATGTCATAGATGTGCATGGTGAAGTTCTGGCTCGATATGCTTTCTAAACAATGGGAAAATGCTATCAATTAGATTGCCCAACGAACAAGAATCTCCAATATCATATTGCACTTTAGAAAGTAGACTAAAATGAACACCACCAACCTGGTACGAAATCGTTATTTTACACGTGTATTAGTATTATACTCATTAGTTGCAAAATGTGACAAAACTAATGACATCAAAAATAATTACCACTGCAACACGAATATCAAGCAACAAGCGTACTCTTGCATGAAGAGCATATGTACCATCAACTATCACCTGAAACAATGTGTGAAAATAAAGTAGTAGAGGTACATACTTGCTGATATCTAATTATTTTAACAACAATAAAAATAAAGCTTACATATAAAGTGCTGGAAGCAGTATTTTCCGGCAACACAATAAGTTTAACGGCGTCATAATGCTTTTTCGGCAAAACACTGCGACGGCTAGTGGTGGCTGTAAAAAAATGACCAAAAAAATTATAAATCTCAAATCTACAAATAAAATCAATAGATCTATAAAAAATAACTTTCAAAACTTGATTAATAATCTTAGACCTATCAAACACAAAAAATACCTCAAAACTTGGTGGTTCTTGGTTTCGATGCCAGTGAGATACGGTGGTGGTGAGGTGTGGCGGTGCTGAGATACGACAGCGGCAATAGCAATCCGGTGTAGCAGCGTGAACCATTTTCGGCGAACCTTTTTCCGGCGAGTATGATTTTTCCGGCCAAGTATGCGGCTGGTAAAAAACGTAAAAAAATAGAAAGAACTTAGATATGCATTTAAAACTATGAATCTAAGAGAAAACCTCATACCGTTTATAGTGGTCGGCTCGTGATGATTGTCAGTTCGTGCTGGTGGTCGGCTGGGGGTGGTGGTCGGATATTAGGGGTTTTATTTTTTAAGAGAGACAAGAGAGAAGTTTGGTGTGTGTTTTTAGAGAGATAGAGAGGGGGATGGGAATGAATTCCAACCGTGTGCAAGTTGTATGATTCAAGTTTACCGAAAATAGTTTCAAGAATAGATTAAGACATTCCATAAATATATTAAGATTTCACTTTTCACTTTTCCCAAATTTCACATTCCAGAATTCTACAATTCCACAATTTCACATTAACAATTTGTAAGACTTTCCATAGTAACATTAACAATTCGGAATTTCCATATATTAAGAATTCCACTTTTCACAATTCCACTTTTCACAATTTCACTTTTCACTTTTCATGAATATCCTTTATAGAGTAGTATAGAAGTATAGATTGCACCAAAGGCTTTTTAGAGAGGTTTTTAGAAAGACATGCAAATGACATGTCTTTCATAAAAAGTCTTACCCATTCAATGTTCTTGCATTTAATGCATTAAATACAAAAAACCCTCAAAAGCTTTTTGCATTGGAGATGCTCTTAGGCTGGATGGAGTGGTGGTGGTAAACCCACCTGACACATCAGCGCCACATCAGCTTTCTCTCTCCAAATACAACTCACCTTTCAACCGTAATAAGAACTCACCTTACAACTAAAACTCACCTTACTCACCTTTTTTTTATTTAAATACTTTTATTCATAAACTAAAAAATAAATATTTACGTAAACGTAAACGTACGAAATTAATAAAAACGTTAACTAAATTAAAAACTTTTATTCATAAATTAAAAACATTACAGACTTCGAATATTAAAAAGACATTACAAATAAAGATTAAACTAAGCATTACGAGACAAGTGTTCAATCAAATCGTGTCGAAGGTTTTGATGTGCTTGTGCTGATCTGATCCAACGCATAACTTGTTGCACTTGTTCCTCGTTTCGTAACGGGTCGTCCGGTTGATGCATTTCCTCCGGGAACCATTTGGGAGATATCGCATATTTTTTGTATTTTCGAATCATATTATGTAATATGATGCATGTGTACATCATATTAATAATCCTCTCTTTTTTGAGCGCTCGTGTAGGATTGGCTAGTATGACCCATTTCTTTTTCAGAACACCAAACGCTCGTTCGACATCTTTCCTTGCCGATTCCTGCTTTTGCTTATACAAAATTCGCTTGTGGTCATCATCAGCTGGTTCTGGGATCGTCTTAACGAGTGGCGCCAATTCCGGGTATATCCCGTCAACAAGATAGTATCCACTTGGATAAGTTACGCCGTTAGCCACAAAAGGAATCTCTGGTGCTCGTCCGGTTTTGAGATCGTTAAATAAAGGTGATTGATATAAAACGTTGATGTCGTTGTTCGACCCAGCAACACCGAAGAAAGCATGCCATATCCATAAGTCTTGCGACGCAACAGCTTCAAGCAAAATGAAGGGATTCAGACCATGATCACGTCTAACGTATTGCGCTTTAAATGCGTACGGACAACCGAACCACTCCCAATCTGTACAATCAAGGCTTCCTAACATCCCCGAAAACCCGTGCTTTTCTTCGTGATGCAAATAGAGTTTTTCGATATCAGTCACCGTAGGTTTCCTCAAATACTCAGGCCCATAAATTTGCATAACAGATTGACAAAAATGATCAAGAGCCAGACGCGAACTTCTCTCGCTGATTTGCATATATTCATCTAGAAACTCAGCATGAACGCCGTATGCCAATTGATGATGTGCACTTTAGCAACCCGGAAATGCCTTCTTTTCCGGTACAATCAATATTATTACGAAAGAATGGATCATGATCAATTACAACAGTAACTATCTCGTTGAAAAGAGGGCGAGCCATTCGGAACGTCTTCTGAAATTTTACTTCATCGTACATCGGTTCCTCGCTAAAAAAAGCGGCGACTAAACGCTCTCGAGTTATGTGGTTTCTTGTCACTCGGTTTGCTCGGCGTCTATTCTTAGTAAACGCAATCGCTCGTTTAATAGAAGTCTTCTTACGGCTAGTAACTTCTTCTTCTTCTCCATATAAATCTATGCCCATAAACATATACGAATTTATTTTGCGTAAATGAGAAATGTGAGAAGTGTTTATAAAATGAGAGAGTTGTGTTTAAAAATGGGTGAAGTAATTGGTATTTATAAGTAAAAAGTAAGATTTTTTTTATACTCAACGGATATAAAATCATTGGGCCCACATTTGTTAAAACTCACACTCGGTGAGTATGTCACATAGTATGCCAAAAAAAAGGTCTGAAACTCACCTTGATAATGGAACTCACCTAGGTGAGTTTTACCACCGGCATGGCAAGTCGCGCGCGAGTGGAAACTCACCTAGGTGAGTTTGGCACCACTCCGTCCATCCTTAGTAGCAGCAAACTTTCCTTTCATAATCATCAAAATAACACTATATTTCCTTTTATTTCCTTCCATTTCCTTTCTTAAGTAATACTCAAGAACACAACATGGGCTGTTTCATTTTCACTTTCTTTCATTTTTTTTCTTAAGTAGAACTCGAGAACACAGCGTTAGTGTCCACAAGTGTTACTTGTATTTTTGGTCTTCTTTCCAAAAAAAATTATCGTGCTACTGTAAGTTTGCTAACATTGATAATTTGTAAGTATATGTTAATTTGTGTATTTTGAGTTTGTTATGATCTTATATAAATTTGTTGCATTTTAAGTTTGTAAGTTTTAGATGGTTTCTGGTTAATTGTTTTTTATTATTTACAAGGGTACAAGTCGCATAAGAAATTTATTTAGTTTGCATAGAAGATACTCCTTCCGTCCCATAATTATAGTTCAGGTTTTCTTTTTTGTTTGTCTCATATTAATTGTCCACTTTCAAAAATAGATAGAAAACTTATATTAAGTTTACCATATCACACTCACTTGATGTTATTATTACAAACTTTAAAGAAGTTAGAAATTAATTGGTTAATGGTAAAATTGTCATTGTGCAAAAAGTAAAAGAGAGAAAGATGTAATAGTGATGTTTTTCTTAAACTGCGTGTTTTTTGTCGGTGGACTATAATTATGGGACGGAGGGAGTAATTTTTTTTTGAAAAGGACAAGTCGCATAAAAAATATTTTCTAAATCGCATAAATAGTAAATTGAAAAAGTCTTATGAAATGTACTTGCAAAAGCACACCCAATGATTAGGTAAAGGGTTATTTGGTAATTTTATCTCAAGTTGCATAAGTCGTATTAGTCGTTTAAGTCGCATGGGGCGTTTAGGGAATTTCTAAGTCGCATAGAGCATTTTGGCAAAGTCACCAAAGTCATGGGGCATTTTTTTATATCTTCACTTGAATTAACCTAAACCAATAGAACTTAACATTATTAAAAAAAGCATTACAAGTTTAAGAGGTGTAATACAGCAGTAAAAGTTTCTTTATCATCAAAACTAATTTTAACTACTCCTTATGTTCCAAAATAAGTATCCATTTTGACTTTTCTGAGTCAAATTGGTTCAACTTTGACTTTAAAATTATTATTTTTGTGTTATATAATACTTGATAAAAATTATACCAATGAAAAATACACTTAAAACCAATTCATTCATATATTTTGCATCAAGTATTATATAACACACACAAATATAGTTAAGGTCAAAGTTGAACCAGTTCTGGACACTTATTTGAATAAATTTTGCTACATTTTCATGTGACGCTTGTTTTACCATAGTTAGTTGTACTATATATGTAACAAATTTAAACTCAAAGTAAATGTTGTAACTTGTAACACGCCAACGCCATGGTCATTTGGTCATATATATTTTGTAGAATGTAGATCGCTTCAATAAGCCTTGAGCAACTA
>BQNB010120504.1:5838-20620 GCA_026074375.1 Tanacetum coccineum | reverse complement strand
ATACAAGGTGTATTAAGTTGAACGGGTCGGGAAGACCCATAAAGGACCCATGGGACGTTTTTTAGGAGGATCCCGCATCTCTCCAAAGGGCTATTCCAAGGCTTTATTTTGCCCATTCTCTATTTCTCATTCCTACTTCTTGTAAGAGTCAACTCGTGTAACGAGACCTTAGGAGTTCGAATCCCTTTTCTCTTTGGTTCGTGGGTGTGAGCTATTAGAGGTACTCTCGTTTAAGTACTTGCCTTCAAGTTCGACCAAGGTGGTCTGTATGTGAGAAATCCAATTTTGTTAAAGGTTAGTATTTTCTTATTTATTTATTTTAAGTTGCTTTTATTTATAAGGTTGAGATCCTTTAGGGTTTAGTTTCCTTCTTGCCCTAGATTAATTATTGTTTCCGCTTTATGTTAATCTAGTTAGGGTATAGAAAACCCATCAAAAATATGTACTTAATCACTTTATATTTCATTTTCAGGAAAATATGGACACTGGAGCAGAAAGACACGGCGATTGAACAAGTAAAGTGAAGAAATTATGCTGCCAAGTCATAACTACGGCGTAGTTACTACATTCAACTACGTCGTAGTTCATTTGAAGATTTCAGGCAAGCTTAGAAGAAACTACGACGTAGTTGCCCGCTACAACTACGACGTAGTTACCAAGTATACCGAAGATGTCAAGTCTAGTCATAACTACGGCGTAGTTGGTCACTTTAACTACGCCGTAGTTGCTTTTAGCCTGCAAAAGGAAAGCCCGACTCAGCATAACTACGACGTAGTTTATACCTTCAACTACGCCGTAGTTGAGACTAATAATATAAATAAAGCCATAATATCTGCCCATTCGTATCATCTACACACAAGGAGTTCTAGGGAACATCTAGGGCTTTTAAAGAAGGACAAATTTTGGCTCATTCACCACTTAGTTCAAGGGAGAGATCATTTAACTTATTTATTGTATTATTCATTCATCAACAGATTTGTAAGAACATTATGTTTTCTCAATCTATGAGTTCTTCATTTATTTCTTGTGTAATCTGTAGCATGAGTGGCTAAGCACCTTAAGTGTCATCCTTGTTATGATTTTGTTATAGTTTTGATGTTAGTTTCCTAATAAAGTATCATTTATACGATATCGTATTTGCTTGTTGCATGATTCTCGAGATTTGGTAGTATTGATGCTAGTGTAGATCCTGTTAGACCTTATAGTAGGCTTACCAGTTGAATTAAGGGTTAACCGGGTACTAGGGATAGGTTGGCAACTGTCTATAGTGTAGGGATTATCCATATCTTCGGCTATAGTATGGATAGTACTGTAAAAGTTCTGAAAAACGTCTCTGGAAGATTATAGCCATATGTAGAGTATGCACTAAATAGGTCATTATGATAGTTGAGGGTTAACAATTGTAGACTAGATGCTTACCCTTCGTGCCTAATGGAGACCTGAGATCGTAGGATGCATAGGACAGGTTAAATGCTCAATTGACCCTGTTGATATTAGAACCACCGTAAACGATAAGTAGACATTGCACTAGGAAACGTTAATCATAACCATGACAAAGGAATAACTAGGCTAGTACTCTCTTCTCCCTGATCAATTCTCGTAATTTAATTTCACGTTTTATTTCTTTAATCCTGTTTAATTATCTTTAAACCAATTCAATTCAATTTTAATTAGTGACACGTTAAAATTAAGATTATAACACTTAGCTCTTGGGACGAACTCGGATTTACCAATCCTACACTACACACATTCGGTTCACTTGCCCGTAAATGGGTTGTAGACCATAAGTATTCGAGTTAATAATTTAAACTTGGTAAATTTAATTTCAAACAAAATCACGCATCAAGTTTTTGGCGCCGCTGTCAGGGAGCTAAAATTAGTTTGCAATTTGAATACCTGTTTTTGTCTGTCTAAGGTTTAAGAACTAATTTTTTGTTAGTCTTAATTTCAAGAAACAAGATGGTAACGCCGACGTCAACACACTCACGATCGATCTGTATTTGGCATTGATTTGTGGAAACCAGGCACCGGGCATGGTTAAACCCGAAATCAGAGGCAATGTCAATTTCGAGATCAAGAGTCAGTTCATGAGGGAAATGAGAGAATATACCTTTGCGTGGAACAAAAATGACTATGCTTATGAAACATTGAGGAAAAGAATTTTGGACATCGTCAGTTTGTTCAACATTCTAGGAGTTACACATGACGCAGTCATGCTGTGTGTATTTCCTATCACCCTCACTAGAGCTGCAAAGAGGTATGTGGACAGACTATCTTCAGGATCCATCAACACCTAGGAGTTGCTAAAAAACGCCTTTATACAAAGGTATTGTCCACCATCTAAAATGACTAAGCAGCTCGAGGAAATCCACAACTTCAAGCGGGAAGGTAATGAAACATTATACCAAGCTTGGGAAAGGTACAATGACCTCCTATATAAGTGCCCAACACATGACTTAAATAGCCATCAGAAGGTCAACATCTTCTATAATGGGTTGGACACTATGACTCGCCAACTACTGGATTCGCAAGGACCAGTACCTAACAAACACCTGCTCTAGGCATTAACTGCAATCACAAACTATGGCTGAACATGGTTATCCCCAAAATGACATGACGGTCGACTAGTCTGACTAGGGTGAGGATGATACTCTCTTGATGGGCATCGATCACAAAAAAACAGGAGTATCCTTGGGAGAAACATAAATAACTATAGGAGAATGTGCATGCTATCTAAGTATGATGTGAAAACTATGGAGGAGCTCACCTTAACAAGGAATGTCCGCTACATGAAGAGGTTAAAAGCGTAGATGAAGTCAAGTATGGAGAATTTAGACGACCCTTCCCAAATAATAATGGAACGAGTGCTATATAACTAGTAGGTCCATCGGGAAACTGTAACAGCCCTCCATCTGAGCATAGCAGGGAATGTTGAATAGCCGACGGGCGTTACATAATGGATCAATAGCCACAAGATCTGAGAACGACACTAAACGTGTCGTTTGAAAAAGATACATAGGATTAACAAAATACTCTTTTGTACATAAGCCCAGGCTTCAAATTGTTCAACAAATATAAATAAAAGATTCGGTTTATAAACAATTGTCCCCAAAGTGTAATAAGACCCAAATCCTTAGTGTTTGACTCTTCAATTATTGACTCCCAATGTATCACATCGCACCTCGCCTTATTGACCTGAAAAAAAAAAAAAGCATAATAACTTCAACAAAAAAATAATGTTTGGTGAATTCTATGTTTGTGTAAATCGATTGTAGGAACCGCAATATTTCAAGTGTATGAATTAAAGCACCAAATGCAAAACAATCAAAAAAAAAGTGATATTAACTTTCCCTAAGCTCATGCCACCTAAAGCTCGACATAGATCAAATGCAAATATAAATTTGCCAACAGGATCCGTGAATGATGTGCTAACCCGCAACATCCCAGATCCGACATGTATGCGATCGTTCCCGCATGATACTAGTCACCTAACGTGGATTGTCAATCCCTATTAGATCTATCCATAAAATCGTCGGCCCAACAATGTAATTCCCAATCACGATCTATGCAATTAACAGTTCGATGATCATGGACTAAATGGGTTATGGTAACATAGGCAAACAACGTAATCATGGTATAAAATGTACAACTTGCGTCCAATTTGTAAAACAAGCCAGTTCTCACCCAGTGATTGTAAATTGAATTATAATAATTGTACACTGGGCTAAGGAACTTCACCTTAGCAGTAGTATCTCCGAATGTTAATAAATATCCAGTAAGCAGTGGATCACACCGTCAAGTACCTAATTAAATATTGAGTCAACTTATGTTTAGCGAACATATAAAGCTAACCACTCATTGAAATAACTAAATACCATTTTAAGTTAAATAAACACTTAAACCGTTATCACTTGTGTGGTGTGCACAAGGTTATTATGTTTACAATATCTATGGTTCCTCGAGAAACGTGAAAATCATTATTAATAAAATATACTTATTTATTAACTAGTTTTATTAAAACCCGTGTAATGTCCGCATAACTTAATGTACCAACCGACTTGTTAAGTGTTTTATTTTGTTCACTTTTGTTTCACAAATAATACCCTTAATTCTATTGTTACACCATTGGGTCCTCGTTTATAAATATAAAATTTATACCTTTAAACATAATTAGCGATTCCGTAATGACATAATTAGTTCCCTTAAGTTTACCCAAAATGTAGTAATTTTAGTCTATAATAGTAAATCCCGTTCAATCCGCTAATTTTTCGATAAAATATCAAGAAACAGATCCGCTGGTTTTATTAGTAATTCGTAAAATGACCATTTAACCCCCTTAAGTTTCAAAGTTTACATTTTTAGTCCCTTGACTTGTAAAATTTGCATTTTCACTCCAATTAAGTCCCAACTAGTGGTATTTAGTCTTTATTTAGTCCCAATAAAGGCCCACAAGTGCTGTTTCGTCTTAAAAATAAGCATCGAGCCTTATTTTGGGCTTAACGGGCTTCTATTGGGCCCGTTAAGGTCCGTTTTGCGTTTTAAAGATCCGTTATAGTTTTAATAAGTCCAAAAGTCTTTAATAAGCTCATGTGGGTCTGTTAAGTTTAAAATAAGCTCGGGGAGCTTATTATGGCTTATTTCGAGCTTATTGGGCTTACGGGCCCAATAACTTAACCCGATAAGAACCTTAATGGTTTCTTAGCAGTTTAAGCTTATTTTCCTATACTTCAACTTAGCTTAAACTGTCTGGTTTCAGCTTTTTGAAATGATAGCCGATAGCACCTGTTAATGGGCTTTCGGGCCCATTAATGACCCGAAAGGTTTTAAGTCTATTTGGTTCGGCCCATTGAGGTCCAATAACTTTGTTTTAGTCCGTTAAGCACTTAGAAGGTTAGTTTGCTTATTTAGCTTATTCGATAAGCTAACAAGCCTGTTGTTGGGCCTATTGGGCTCGATAGAAGCCCGGTAAGGGTTCTAGTGGTTCGGGCTTGACTTCTTAGAGTCCACTCGCTTTTCTTAGGCTCATAATAATTCTTATAAGCCGTTAATTTTTAATTTTAATTAAAATATTTTTTTTTTCATCCCAATAAATAAGCCGTCCTAGCTTATTTGTAGCTTATGGGTTTTGTGGGCTCACGAAGATGGGTCGCGAAGTCTAGTAAGGGTCCGAATGGTTTATTAGTGTCTTCATATGGTTTCGTTAAATCGCCTAGTGACAATATGTCGTGTATTTAACTTGTGTACTCGTCGGTTCTAAATGCAAGTGGTTCATTAGGGTCTCATACGTATTATCCAAAGCCAGCCTTATATAGGATTACAACGAAAGTTAAGTGGGGTTTTCTATAGTCGAAAACGTTTTCAAGCCCCTTGCTCGTTACTAAGTCACGTTCACGTTGTCCCTTTACTTTAACACTACACCCGTCTTATACGCAATAACATTTTGCTTATAGCACACAGGATATTAATATTTGCGAGACTTCGCCGCTGACGCACATTAAATAATATACGCTGCATAATTAACTAGTTTCACGTAAAAGGTAAGTATATAAACGAATGTGTAGGTTCGAATGACTTACAACAAGGTCCTAAAGTGCTTGTAAACGTATCGAGTAGTTCAACCCAAGCGTGTTTCGAACTCGTGTAGCCCACCCAACGCTTCAAAACTTGTAGACACCCCACCACCCCCGAACGCTCGGTTCACTATTCCCTGTGTGCTCGAGAGAAAGTCTTTAATGTTACTCGTGGTCCGAATGATAATGTGATTGTTTATGGTTCGCGGGGTTGATCCCGAACAAGAGAAGAGTAGTGTTTAGAGGCGTGTGTGATTAGACAAAAAGAGTCAAAGGTAAGATAAGAATTTATATTATAGGCAATGGAAAACTATTTTACCTCTCTTGGTTTCATAGACACCCACTACCGAACAAGTTTGTAGCCCTAGGAGGCAATGTAGTTTTAAAGTTTCTATTTAATCACTCATGTTTTATGCCAAACCACCTCTAGTACAAGTTTTAATGAGCCTCAAGATGTACAAGATTCACTTAGCTAGTAAAATCTTTAGGCTTTGTGTGTTCTTGCTTGGTTAACCGCGGCTAAGGAGGGATCCAAGGAAGAAAATGGTTATTAGCCAATAGGTAAAAGGTCATTAGGGGACCATTAGGACATGTATTTAATGGAACATGGATGTACATGTACTTGTTAAGGTGATTAGGGGACCCTTTTGTAGCAAATAAATCGCCAAGGACGATTTTATGTGGGTTTACTTGCCCACATTCGGCACCCAAGTGATATAAACACAAGATTTGATTAAATTTCGTGTTTAGGCTTTCAAAGTGGGTATTGGTTTGAGTCTAGGTATGTCTAAGTATTACCGGGGTGTGTCCAAATGTATTTTATCGCGAAACGTGACCCCTTTTATGTGACCAATAGAAATAAAATACACAAAGTACATAATTTTCTTCTTAATAATTATTTCTTACTTAGTTGATGTAAACCTTAATTTATTTGATGACCGTTTACATTCATTGATTATCTTTAGTCTACGCTATTTACCTTAAAAGTAAATATTAAAATCAAACGCGTGTCGGACTAAAATAAATTGTGATCATTAATAGAGTCGTACCCTGACATGAAAAATGAGAAATGTTACAGATCCTACACAAGAATGGACAACCAACCACCATCGGGGGAAAGGAGACAGAGTCTAACAGATATACTTACTAAGTACATTGAAGATTCAGCTAAAAAGAAGCTGAGCACGATGAATGGCTAAGAAAGTTTCAAGAGGCCATGGAGATGAATCAGAAGGGACATGATGAAATTATTCGTAATCTTGAGACAAAAGTAAAAGCTCTAACCAGGGAAGTAGAAAGACGACCTACTAAGACCAAGAAAGGAGAATGCAAGGCAATCTTTACTAAGGAAGGATTACCACTTTATACATCATTCTACTAGTCCCTTAAGCAAATCGAATATTTCTCTGTCAATTCAAGCCTTTTAGATGAGGAAGTTCAAGATGAAATGGAAGAGGATGAGGAAATCAACAATGAAGCAGCACAACGTAAGCCTACAGACCAAATGGCAACGCCAAGAAATCCATAATTAATTAGTTACTGCGTCGCACCGTACGAACCACCCATTCTGTTTCCCAGACGCCTAGAGCAACATGCTGAGGAAGTTCCAGCCTGTAGGCAACCTTTCCAACTTTTGCTAACTACTTTTGATAAGGTCCGACATATCTCGGGTTCAGCTTATCCCGCTTAACTCGAACCGTACGATCTCCTTTCCAAGTGTGAGCCTTGTGCATAACTCTGTGTCCAACTACGAACTCCATCGGCTTTCCTCTTCCGATCAGCGTGAGCTCTTTGTCCGATCCTATGCCGCTTGCATCCTTTGCATGGAACAGGACAATCTTGTTTCGTTGTATTCTTGGATTAATTTCTGGGCCAGTCCGTTGGGCTTTCCCCCAACCTCGGCCCATCATACTGGTGATCGCATTTGCTGACCATACCATGCCTCATAAGGGGCGGCCTTTAATGCTACGAGATAACTGTTGTAGTATGAAAATTCGGCCAATGGCAAATGCTTAACCCACCTTGCCAAAAATCGATTACCAAGCACGTAGTCATGATCCTCAAGAGTTTGAAAGGTCCTCTCGCCTCTGGCCGTCAGTTTTCTGGATTATACCAGTGCTCATGCGATGTACTACCCAAAAGAGCTTTTTGAAACGATCTCCAGAATTTAGAAGTTAATCTCCATCACTATCACAAGATAATTGAGGCAGGTATCCCTTGTCATGCCACAAATCCCAGCTGTTCAAGTACATCCTCACGCAAACTTGTCTAACTGAACATTCTCCCGTATTCGGCAAGAAGTAGCAGAATTTGTAAGTCGATGTCCATCAAACACCAGATGTGTTCAAAACCTTGTGACGACCTAGGGAGTTTGGTGATAAAATCCATTGTATGATATCCATTTCCCCACTTCGGGTTATTTTCTGGTTGTACAATCAACGCGTATGGCCTTTGATGCTCGAACCATTGACCTTGCACGATGTCCAGATGTCATAGTTTGACTAACATACGTGGCGATTTCAGCCTGCATGTTTGGCCACCAAAAAAAATTTCTTGTCACATCTTGTAACATCTTTTCGGGAACCGGGATGGAAAAATAATTTGACGTTGTGGGAATTCGAGCATAATCACGGATCTTAAATCTTCCATAGCAAGGTATCCAACTCCGCCTGTGTAACATACGAGTCCCATGCGGCACGCGGTTACCAATCTTTTCCTTGGTATATACCCTCCGGAATATACCATCCTAATCTTCAGTTACGATATTCGCTTGGTTTCTAGCTTCGATCGTGAGCTTCTAATATTCGTTTGGGAAGAATCCAAACCAATTGTCATAACTAAGGCTCGAACCCGTATGGCTCAATCCCGTTCTTTACGCTCAGCTGCATGACGCCACTACGTTTGCTTTCCCATGTATGATAACCGAATTAATCATAGTCGTAGTCACTCAGTAATTCTTAGCCAACAGTCGTTTCCCCTCATGTTAAGCTCCTTTCCTGATCGAGATGTGTTTTGTAGCTTATATGTCGGTTAATCTGCTTCTGGTTCCGTATAGATAGTGTCTCCATATCTTTTAGGTGCAAACACTACCGATCCAAGCTTCTAAAATATCTGAGTGGTGTGGTTCTTCTTGTAAACTTTAACTGGTCGAGAAGCATAGCGAATCACCTCTCTCTCTGCATTAACACAACAACCTAAGCCCTTGTGTGACGGCATCACAGTAAAAAGCCACAACGTCTTCGCTCCCTTCAGGTAAAGCCATAATTAGGGCACTGCACAGCTATCAGCTTTATCAACTGGAAAAGCGTTAACACTTTTCTCCCCAGTCCGAAACTTGAATCCTTTCTGAGTAAGTTCGTCAATTGACTTAGTCAATCTTCGAAAATCCTCAAATGAACCTTCGATATTTAACGCTCAAAACCTAAAAATTGTTCGATCTCCGTTGGTGTCATGGAGATGCACAATCTATTGGATAGACTCCTATCTTGGCCGGTCGTCACATTATGTCTACTATCAATGAGACATTCCGATAAATTGTACCTTTCGGAAATCCAAAATTCACATTTTGAAACTTTGGCTACAACTTCTCCTTCCTTAATCATTCCAAAATTGCTTAATGTGTTCTACATGCTCTCCTTACGTCTTTGAATAAATAAGTATGTCACGATGAAGACAATACGAACTTGTCTAAGTAAGTTTAGCACACACGGTTCATTAGGTCCATGAATACCGCATGGTAGTTTTTCCAGTCCGAATCTGCATAACCTGGAACTCGTAATGGCCATCACCGGAGTTTCGAAATGCCGTCTAGGAATTCTTTCTCGCACTCTAAGCTGGTGATAATCCGTGATCTTCAGATCTATCTTCGAATAAATACATATACTAATACTGGATCACATAAGTTGATACAAACAAATCGTCAATCCTCGGAGTGGGATAACGATTCTTTACTGTCAGTTCATTAACTCGCGATAGTCCATGCACATCCTAAACGACCCGTCCTTCTTTGACAAATAGGAACCGGGCTCCCCCAAGCGAGAACTAGGCCTTATGAATCCCTTGTCCAAGAGTCTTGTAATTGGTTCTGGATAATTCCTCGTCATTTCGGATGGGGCCAAACGATATTTGGGGTGCACGAGCTAACGGGTGCAAGCTCCTGGAATTAAGGTCGATTTATAATTCCACTGTCGAAGCTGGAGGATAGACCTGGCAAGTCTCGGGAGAACACTTCTGAAAATCTCGACGATTTGTACGTCCTCTATCTTTTTCTTTCGCGACTTTTCCTCCTCTGTTTCTTGGTGATAATTTGTGCTAAAAAGACCTGCATCCCTGTTGGCCATGTACTCTTATAGCTTTTTTTGAAACATTGAGATAACTGTCAACCGGATTCTCTCCCGATGCTACTTGCGTTGCCACGAAAAGTCAAATGTTTCCATTCCGTAAGGAACTTGAACGAAGTTTCTCATCGCTGACACAATCACAGAAGCGTGACAACTTCTTTAACCCATCCATACCGATAATGACGTCGAAACTACCCAGTTCCACGGGCATTAGATCTATGTTGAACGGATGGCCTAAGAAATTTAAGGTGCAACCTCGTATGATTGTGTCTATCTCGACTAATTTCCCATCACCAGTTTTTATTCGACAATCATAATAATTTACCTAATGAAGTTTGGGCGTACGTTTACAAAGAGTAAACTAAATGCAGTTGATATATAAATACTATCGACACCAATTGTCGAATAAGAAAATGCAATATGGTTATTTAAGAGGAACGTACCCGTTTCTACATTTGCAAATCAGGTTTTCCTGGTGCATTTCCCCTCTTTTCTTCTGCGTTCCCAACTGCGAGTAACCCCATCCTAGCGTCCCGTTTCCCTCCATCTATATTCTTCTTCAGTTTTTGTCAATCTCATCTTGAAGTGGACCTGGATGCTCCACAACTCAAAACAACATTTCCTTTGGATTTGCCTCCATTGCCCTTCTGAGTGTTTTAGCAACATTGTGTTACCAGTATTTCTGCAATCGCAGCAAAGTGAACCTATCTTGATGTTCACGTTGTGGGCACCCCTCTGTGTTCAACGGGCCATTGTGGTTGAGATTGCACTTGTTGCACTTAGGTCAAGGATCCCCATAAGGCTTCTTTCGCCCGTCCCATGTTGTAGACCTTGGCGACATTCTGCCTTTTGAAGGTTTGCTGTTGGTGACCATGTTGTGTCTGGATGAATCTCACCCTCCTATTGTGGTCAGGATTGCTTTCCGCTAGGGCGGAGTTTTCCTGGTCCATCAAGTCTTGGCCAACATCAATAGTCCCTCATCCACTCTTGGGTCTTGCCGATTTGACGTTCCCATAAATGTTGTCAGGAAGTCCACTCGATGTAGCTTGTCCACCTTCTCCAGATTCATGTGTCAACGAAATGTGAACATATCAGGGTTAACTCCCTTGGAAACGTGTCAGCGTATGCTGGAACGGTCCGTTTCCCTTAATAGACTTTAAGGTTCCCATAGCTCAATTTCTAATTTCTTGATTTCACCTTGCGGACAATACTTGTCCGTCCATCTTTTTTTTGAGTACTTCCCAAGTCCAATCAAATCCTCTGGACCTAAGGTCCTTATCTGACCATTCCACCAAGTCAAAGCAGCACCTAACAGAGTGCAGGTGGCAAACTTCACTTGATTCTCAATAGCACAACCACTGATATTGAAAACTGACTCCATCTTTTCAATCCACCGAGTTAAACCACCGACCACGCCTTCAGTCCCCTTGAAGTTTCAAAGGTTGACACTTCATGAAGTCAGCATAACAAAACAAGGGCGCCGCAAGTTTAGCACTTCCTTCGTTATCCCCGAGAGCGAACTGTGGCTGTCCATCTCCATTGGCGAGTTTTGCAAGAGAGCTTGGCGTCATTGCTTGGATGAATCGTGGTCATTTTGTTTGGAGTGTGTCCTCTGACAGGGTATTTGGTCCCTTCTTGGTGGTAGGTGCCTATGATTTGTCTAGATTCACAAAAGACAAAACATGAGAGTTATCTGACATAAAAATAATAAATAAAGATGAGATAGATCAAGCACAAGAGAAGTATATAGTACAAAGTAACACATCCCAATTTCATTCAAAACTTGAACATTATTTTACATGAAATAGTCGTCGGAGTACACATAACACAAAAGATCTAAAGCTATGCAAGCGGGTAAAAACCCTAATACATAACATGCCTGTACAATGACCTAGCAATAAGTACAATAACATAAATCACTAAATGTGACTGTCGGCGTCCCCAAGTAAGCCTCCTGGCATCTGAAATCCACCTCCTGTCCTGGCTGTCTAGCTCTCCTCATGCTGCTCTCATCGCATGCTAACAACTCATCCTGCCCCCAAAAACCAATGTCGCTCATACATCTCGCCTCATATCTCTGATGACTCGGAGAGTCTCTACCATCTGGTCCTGGCGCCTACGATCAGTCTCTCGAAGCGCTGCTAACTCAGCCTGCTGCATCTGAAAGCGAGTCTCGTGTACCTGGTGCTGTGTCTGAATGAGAGTACTCTGCAGCTGTAGCTGTGTCTGGTGTGCCTGGAGATAGGTCTCATGTGCAACTCATTATCCGATGGGTCTGAAGCTCTGATGGGTTCGCCTGACTCAATCCTAACGAATGAGCCCAACCTCGCGGCAGCAAATGCCACCACCAATCCGCCCCCCCATACCATCTCCTCCTCCACCATCCCACAATGTCTTCCTGGATAGTCATCCTATCCCCCTAATTAATCGACCTCTGCGAGTCCATATCGACCTCGCTGTGATATACGAGACCGAACTATCGCAGAGCGACCTCTATTAAAGCATACAAGTCCTTTGTATCCCTCGACCGTAGCTCATGGAGCTCGCAAGTCTACGACCCTAGTGTTTGATCTCTTCCCACGCCGTAGTGCTATCTCTGGAACTGCCTCTGCCAACGGATGCTACCCAAGCATCCCCAAATCCCTTACCTAATACAAGTCCTGTGTATCCCGCTCATGGAGCTCAGCAAGCTCTACGACCTTAGTGTTGACCTCTCCCACGGTCATAGGTGCAATCTCGGAACTCTCTCCGATCTCATATCTGGAGCCTATAGTGGACAAATACAACCTCTTGCGGGGAGGCTGCTCAGACTCGGGAATATCATCCCTACGGTCAACAGGTGATGGTATGGATAGAGATGGTGGTAGTGGTGGTAATGAAGGTGGTGGTAATGCGGCAGTAACTGCATCAATGAGAGCCTGGGTGGATGCTATCCTGAGTGTCTGGATTTGGGTTAGACACCCAGATGATGGTGGTAAAGGTGGTGAATGTGCAGGTGGGGCCGTGCACCTAGCAAGGCGCTCCCCTGCAGAGGGTGGTGATAGTGATATAGGTGGTGATGGTGATGGAGTAGTCATGGTCAGAAGTCTCTCAACCTCTGCCTCTGGTGGAAGGGTTATGGAAGCCTGGGGTCGGACAGTAATCCTAGCCCCAATAGTAATATAACAGGCTCTGTTCCCTCAGGTGGGAAAACAGGCTCATCAGCAGGTATGACGGTAGTAGAGTCAGCCGGAGCTAAGTGCTCCTCCTCCTCCTCGTCCTCCTCATCCTCCTCGTCCTCATCCTCATCCCTGGCGTCATCCCTAGATGAATCGCCGTCATCATCATCTCCATCATCTCCCCCGTCCATAGGATAGTCAACCGGACCATCCTCTGTCTCATCATCCTCGTACTCCTCTGGATCCTCCTCGGGATCCGACTCAGTAATATATCCAGGTGACTCAGCAGTAGGTGAATCAAGTAACAATATTCGGGGTGGGGTGGAAGGGGTGTGGGGTGGGTTGGGTGCCGGGTGACTCAGTAGTAGGTGAATCAATAGGTGGTAATGGCTGTTCCTCAGCCGGAAACTCATGGTCATCCTCCAAGGGTATGTACTCGGGGTATATAGGCTCCGGTACGTAGTCAGGGTCATGCGCCTGTATGAACATAGGCTCACGCTCATCCTCGTCCTGAGGAACTGGTAGTATCTGTAGATTCTCTGGACCTAGTACGTAATCTGGTGACGGTGGGGCTACTGGCTGTAGCGGGAGTCCGTCGTATCCTAGTACGATGACCCGTGGAATGCCTCCCTCCGATATCTCCTCATAATCGGCTCCCCAGAAAGCTCTGCCGGGCTCAGAGTCGGTGTAGACGGAAGTGTAGGTAACATCTGACGTCGCAGAAGACATGGTTACTGCAAAAAGTAAAATAACTTATATAAGTATTTCTTATAAGAAAATTCGATATGTTATGTCTGTAAGGCTTTAATAATAAAGCCCTTATAGTAATATACGTAATATCATTTATATACACGTATATTAATCAGGTAAGCACTTAGTACCCTACTAATGCTTAAGCAATGCATGTCATATAAACATATATGCGCTAGAAGTAAACAAGTAATGCATGTATGTCCCTCACAAATCCCATTTGTGAAAACAGTTTTGAAAACGGTTATAGTCCAGACAAAAACTTTTGACCTGGTTCTCTATAACCTTGGCTCTGATACCAATCTGTAACACCCCCAAATCTGGGTTGCAGCGGAATGTTGAATATCCGAGGGCGTTACTTCATAGATCAATAGCATAAGATATGAGAACGACCACTAAACGTGTCGTTTTAAAAAGATACATTGGATTAACAAAATACTTGTTCATTACATAAGCTCATGGCTTCAATTTGTTCAACAATATACGTAAAGATTCCGGTTTATAAAAAATGTTCCCAAAATGTAATACGACCCAAATCTTTAGTATTGGCTCTCTCCAAAGAGTGACCCCCAATGTATCTTGCACCTCGTGCCTTATTAACCTGAGAAAAAAATGCTTAAAACGTCAACATAAAGTTGGTGAACTCATAGGTTTATGTAAATCCATTGAAGGACCGCAAGATTTCCAAGTGTATGATTAAGCAACAGATGCAAACATCATAAAAAGTAATTACGTTTTCCTAAGCTCATGACACTGAAGCTCGACATGTATGAATGCAATATATTGCCAATGAATGCCCATGAATGATGTTTTAACCCGAAACATCCCCAAAACCGACATGATATACGTTCGTTCCCACCAAACTAAACCACCAATGTGGGTCAAATTGCCAAACTATTTGTATAATTAGTATAAGGGTAGAATTATTTGTCCTAAATAGCCTAGAGGTTTTTTTGTACTTATA
>BQNB010120503.1:0-18312 GCA_026074375.1 Tanacetum coccineum | reverse complement strand
GCATGTCTAGTCAGATGAGTTATCAATTAAGATAAGATATGTAATGACTAGGGTTGATGATCACCTCAATCAAAATAAGCATTAGTGTATACAAACAACACTAAGCTCATTTTCTAAAATCCGTAAACGATGAACATTCCTTTGGTAATGTTTGGCTCCCATTGAACTCCAGGTTTGCTGGCTATGATAATTGCGCTAGAATTATCGTAGTATATATCCATAGGTTCTTAATTACTAGGGAGGAATCTAAGCCCATAATTGAATTTCGTATTGTATTAATCTCATATAAGCGTATCCCAATATCCTTTGCCATAAGGTAGAGTTTTCATCTATGGTGGTTAGGAAAAGCTTGTCCCTAGGTGATTTTTCGATCTTCATTACATAAAAACCGTTTTTCCTAATTCCTCTACCTGTGGTTATTCCATCTTTTAGAATCTCATTTCCGGTATCGCTAAAAAATAACTTCAACTTTTTATCATATATTTGACTAATACTTAGAAGGTTAAATCCCAAGTTTTCTACGTGATCCACATTTTCAATAGTGAGTGAGTAATGAGAAATCGTACCTTTACCTATTATCTTTCCCTTTAAGTTGCTTTCTAAGATAACGATACCTCTGTTGTATGCTTGGTAGGTTGAGAAGAGATTCTTGTTCCCGGTCATGTGCTTGGAACAACCACTATCCTTGATCCATGCATCCAATTCCAATTCGGATTTTTACACATACGTAAATAACAATGACAACTCAAACATTTGGTCCCTAATATCTCATGGGTCCGTTAGTGTTAAACTTCCTGTTTATTTGGTTCATGTACGGGAATGGTGGACATAAGTTCCATGTCATGTAGTTTGACATTTGGAATGGACTAGGTGGATTATAATTCCAGCCCGTGGTGTGATAGTTTGGTTGTATGTTTTGGTTACTCTTGGGAAAGGGCATTTGGAAATGGGTTTTACAACCCTTGGTTGAGACGTTTTGGCCTAAACCTATTTTTGGTGAGTCCGACACCTTGTTTCAATGATGGTTTCAGATTAATTTGCTTTATAGAGGGTTTTGAATTATTGGTTACGACTACAAAGTTAGTTCAGAGGAGTTACAAGGTTCTGTCCCATTCTATCTGCACTAGCCGCGGATCCCTTCCCTAAGGAAGGTGGATCCCTTTTGGATGGATCCGGCAAGGGATCCGTGGGTCTGGTTGATAGCAAACTTAACGAAATTAGTTTTGCGAGTTTGACTCATTGATGCTTCACTATTTGTGAAACCAAATCTTGTTTTGTCATCTTGTGATTTTTATGCACTTAGCATTTCATTTACACACCGAGACACTTTTCTCAAACTTCATAAATTTAGCACTTTGCTTAATGAGTGTTTCTTGGGTAAGTTTAAGTTTTTCAATTTCAAGCATGAGTTCTTGACATGATATCCAATATTGGTCAATAACTTTGCTTTTCTCTAAAAGTTTCAATTTCTATTTTAGTTCATAAACTACGGTTTCTAGAAATTCCTGTTTAGTTTTTAGAAAGTTGTTTTTAGTTATAATTTTCAAACTTAGTTCACAAAGTTTGTTGTACTCAGTTTGCAATGTATCATCATCAATAGAAGAGTTATAAAAAAATAAGTCGGATTGTACCTCATTAGACTCTAAGGCCATGAGACAAACTTTGTCTTTATTCGGTTCTTCGTCATCTTCACCACTATCACTCCATGTCCCACCTATAATGGGTTTTTGGTCTTTCAGGGGAGGTTTTGGACATTCCCTAATGAAGTGATTCGGGTCACCGCATGTAAAGAATTCCCTATCGCTTTTGCCATTCTTGTTGTCTCGTGGATTTCAGATAGACTTCTTCTCATCACGAGGTTGCCTAACGAACTTGCCTCTATGTCTAATGAACTTTTTAAAGTCTATTACGACCATGGCGTATTCCTCGTCTTCACTTCTCGAGGTTGAAGTTTCGTCTTCTCTACTTCGTTTTCGCGTAAAGAGCATTTTAGACTTGTATTTGTCTTTCTTACCCTTAATATCTCGAAATATTTTTCCATGACCATCTCGTACACTTTGAGATTACCAATAAGTTCTTCGCGAGACAAACTAGACAAATCTTTTGATTCTTTAATAGTCACTACCTTAGGTCTCCACTTCAGGTGTAATGCTCGAAGAAATTTCCTAACATATTTCTTGCTAGAAAAAGATTCGTCAAGTGCTTTTAGTGAGGTAATAATAGCATTAAAGCGAGCAAAGCCACTATCAATTGTATCTTCTTCAATGATAGCAATTTTGTTCATATTGTTGAACATGTTAATACAATTCATGTCTAAAAATATTATTTATATTTTTTGACTTCTCTACGTTTTGATAATAACAAAATATAAAAACATTTTACGTTAAAAACAAACTGTCACACCCCCGAATCTGGATCACAGCGGAATGGGTAACTGAGGTCGTGACATCATGAAATCACATCACACAAGGTACAAGGAACGACCACTATATGGACGTTTTAAAAACATTAACTCGTTGCTCTCATTAAAATAAAAGAGTTTAAGATAATTCAGATGAAAATTTTAAAACATAGCGAAAACATAAATCAGTTTTTGTAAAACAACAAGTAATTAAAGCTAATTCTTAAAATTTAAGCCATATGCATGCAGACTCCATATTGCACATCAAGTTCCAACAGCTAAGCACCTGAGAAAAACATGTTTAAAATGTCAACATAACGTTGGTGAGTTCATAGGTTTAAGGTAAAACAATAGTATGGACCACAAGATTTAAAACGTATGATTATTGTAACACATACAGTATCACAAAAAGGCATTTACGATTGCACTAAGCTCATGACACCGAAGCTAATAAGTATGCAACATAAAAATGCCAAGTAAAGTTGCCAAGTAGGTATCTAACTCAAAATACCTAGAGATTCGACATGTTATACATCTATTTGATCGGTACTATGTGTGTGTACCCGATACAGGTAAGAATCACCAAACCCAGACGGAGATTATTAAACCCAATAGATCTATTAATAGCACTCGCGCTTACTCACAGTAATTAACGGTTCATGATAGTGGCAGTAGTGAGCTAAAGGTACTTAGGCATATCCATAAAAGTTTAAGTAAATCACTTGTGTCCAAAGTTAAAAACAAGCAATGTTTCTCACCCCAAAAGTTATAAAGTATACAAAAAATAAGTAAAACGCGGGGCTATAAACTGAGCTCAAACAAATCGTACAACAGAGAATGTTCAGTCAAGTATGAAGGGGTGCAACTCCTAACTGTAACCTAAATGATGTATGCATACTTTAGGTTGATGAAAATAAAGCATGAATATGCATATGAGTTATTTGACTATTTATCACCTCAACATGTCCAAGTTTGACTTTTAAAGTCAAACTATGCTTTCGTAAAAGTCAACATTTTAATAAAAGTTTCTAACACTTTTATAAGAAAGTTTGTCCAATCTTTGAAGAGTCGTAGCTCGTTATTAAGTCTTTTCGTTAAACTCCAGATTTATACTATTAGTATTTTATATAGTCTATTTATAATCTAGTTACTATTTTCTATGTAACGATCGTTAAGTCTTTTTATAAGAAAAGCCTTTAAAGTAGTACAAATAATATTCATTCTTTTAAAATACATGTTTCCGACACTTTTAAAATATAGTTTTGACACTATAAAAACGAAGCTTAGAAAAATATATTTATTTCGTCTATTTTAATAATTTGCCGTTTATCCCCTGTAAATCCGTTTTTAACTATTTTAATCGTTCGTGAAAACATAACCAAGTTTTCTACCTATTTGTATATTCCACCGATTCTTATTCCAATTCCTATAGTCCTTAGTCCAACAACACAAATCCACAAATCCGCAACTTCACAAATCCACTTACAAATCATCCACACCGTCACTCCTCTATCAAACACTCAATAATATGAGGTATCCATTAACACTTCCGCGAGTCTCAATATTTAAGTATAACATCAACAATAATATAAGTACAAGCATAAATAAACGACTTTCATAAAGATATAGTTTTATAAAACAATAACGAGCTCAAGTGTGAACTTTTTATTTATATGACTTTTATATAAATGTTTTTAAATGTAGTTTCATAAATACATGTGTAGTTTTATAAAAGAACACGTATGGTGATAAATATATGCATAAAATGATGAGATAAGTATGTAAATGCTATGAAATGTATAAAAATGTGCATGAAATATTTACTTACAAAAATGAAGAAAGTGGGTGAAGATTAACCCGGAAAATATAAGTATAAATGACCCGAACTTGATCCAAAAGCAACCCAAATAAACCAAACAATATACCACTAGTGTGTATATGAACCCAAAACTTAAAGATCAAAGAAAAATAGACACCTCTTGGTGTTGTGTTGCGTCGGCCGAGCAAGGTTAACAAGAGGAAGGAGAGCAAAAATTTGTTGAGTGTTTATGTGTGTGTGAAATGAAGGTGTTGCACTCTATTTATACCAACAAACATACAAATAGGTTAAAAGATGTGGGGGTTTAAGTCTTACATAAGACAAAGTTTGTTGAGGTTATTGTGAAAAGGACGTGGCAAAACAACAAAATGTGGTGACCACCTTGTACAATTGCTAAGCTACAAAAATGATCCCATGTGGGTGATGGTAGTATGTATCCGGTCGATCAAGGAAGAAAACGAGAGAAAGATGAACAAAATCTGCTAAGTGATTTTATGTGTGTGTACAAATGAATGTAAGCCTTCTTTATATATATATGTATCATGCACATAGAATCTTAGGAAAAAGTGGGGTTCAACTCTTATGCTAGACAAATGAAGTTGACAATAAAATGGGAAGGACTACAGAAAATGCCAAGGAGGGTGTGACCACATAGTATCATGACAAGAAGACAACCAACACCATGTGATGGTGTGGTGGTGGTGGTCGGCCGAGTATGAGCAAGAAAAAAAAGGGGGAGGGGGACTAAAAGTTTTTCAAAATTTTAATTTTTTTACAACTCATAATATCTAAGTATTATTTTATGAGGGAAAATAAGTATTCATGCATGCATGCAAAATGCAAAAATGTTTTATCTACGCAACTTAGAAAATGTAAACGCGAGACATAGAGAAATATGTCCCGTAGAGTTGTGACACGCTAGTTATGAGTAGACTACACTTCGTCTACAGCCGAAACACGTCTGAAGATGTTTTTGTTAAAACGCGAGGTTAACCTCTCGGTTTTACATTAAATTAATCACGTAAACTTAAAAAGTGAAAATTAGTAAATAATAGTCAAATATTTACTTGGAAAAATTATCGGTTATCACAGAAGGTCTGGCAGAGTGCTAGTCAGAAAGTCGACCGAATTTGGTTTCAGGGTCATGAATCGCAGATTGGTGATTCTTTTGTCCTTGTTCGACCTTGGTTTTGAGATTGAAGAATTGATTATTGACGAAATCATTTGATGATTTTTAGCGACCATGAATTCTCACATGTTTTTTCAAAATCAGATTCCTCGTGTTTCTTCTCGGCAGATTGTGGTGGTGGACGGTTGTCATCACGGGGTTGTGAGTGAAGATTGTCATCTCTTTAGCGGTCGTGCCAATTAACAGGACTCCTATCATAGTAGTTTTCGCGATATCCTCCTCCTCGATATCCTCTTTGGACATAATTAGGTTCTCTTTCGGGTCGTGCCATAGGTTTATCATCACACTCCAACGATGGGTGAGGACCTCCACAATTGCTACATCCATCTCGCATCTCTTTCATTTCTCCTTAGATAGCTTTGAATTATGAGTCAATCTTGGTGGTTAATGCTTTTATCTTCTCCATAAGCTTTGAGTTGTCGTTCCCTTCCCCGAAAGCAACGGTTTTCCTTAAGGGTTTGGTTTTGGCATCCTTAGACCAATCGAGTTTCAAGAGTACTCGGTCTTCGAGCAATTGATATCCCTCGTTAGAGGTCTTATAGAGGAAGATTCCTCCGACGTTAAGGATTCCTTGTGTGGCATCGTCAAGTCCATGGTAGAAAATCTGGATAATGGTTAAACGGGCTAAACTATGAAACTCAAGATATGGATAAACGAGCCTAAAACTATGTTCTCATGACGACTAGAGTAGAATCTTTTATTGCTAATCCAAGCCTTTGACATTGATTCGTTTAGATATTGACGTAAGAGCGCACGAATTTCACCCATTATTCGAGGTCAAACATGCGTGGCGGAAAGAAACGCATGTTAATTACAAATAAGTCTAAAAAATTTATCTCAAGTTTCACCAATCCTCTTACTTAATATTTTTTTATGTTTTTATTTTTTTGTATTTGTTCAAAACAACATAAAAATCATTACTGAATTAGAAAAAACAATCATGGCGTCAAGTTTTTTATACAATCTAGTCTTTCTAACCTTTTAATATACACACATCACAAAAATACATATTATTCAAAGTTACGAGGCTAACTTTTATGTTTAAGTTAATGTTAAATTTTATTACATTTTTACATCATGCATGACATCAACATGATCGTCCCGTATACTCCTATATAATAATTACTCAAAATCATGGAAGATTACAACAAGATTTTGGGAGATTTGGGCTTCAAAATTCGTATTTACGCTGTCAGTCACCACGTACCCTATGTTTACACTGACCGATACCTTTCACAAGGGCACCTGTGGTACCGTCGGGAACAATGCAAAGAATTTGCCTATAATAGCATTCATTATCACATGTTTTGACTCACTCTCTCTAAATTTCTCCATATTTTCTCTCATCTTATTTTCTTGTTCATGATAATGAAGTGAAAGTGATTAAAGGTTACCGACAGGCTTCAAAATTTAGATTTACACTATCAGTTTCCCGGTTCCCTGGGTTTACACTGGCCGGTACCCTTCAAGGAAGGTACCGCGGGAACCGATGAATAGTGCCAAATTTTACCTATAAATAGCAAGCTATTTCTCATGTTTTACTCACCTATTCTTCTTACATCTCTCTCATGATATGATATATATCTCTTACTTTTAGATCTAGCATTATTTCATTTATCATTTGTAGGTAATTCTCTTATTAGAAAAAATTGCCGATATTGCATACGAGACGATTAAGCTCAAGTTATCTTGTTGCTAGTCTCCATCATCTTATCAGGATCACCTTGCTGAATCTAGTACTTCATTTAGTCATTGTACTTTCATCCTTCATTTTTGTAAAAAGAAGTTGATTGCATTGGGTTGGTTCTACCTTTGTTAGAACCCGGTATTTAGCTTTGTACCAGAAAAAGTGTAAGCGACGTTGTGAGGATTCTCCTTCAGACAAGGAGATTATGGACTAGTGTTTACGAACTCTCAAGTTAGGAACTCGAGGAGTGAAGTAGGGCAAGGAAGGTGTCTTTGTAGCCGAACCACTATAAATAATTATGTCACGGTTTTATCTCTTCTAACTCTATCTTTACTTTATTTGTGTTTTTCATTTATTTCTGATTTCGTAGATCCAATTAATATCATCAAATTCACATAAACACAATCTATATTTTTGAAACTTAAATTTTAATCGGTAAAACTATTCAACCCTCCCTTCTAGTTTTCCACAATTGGCATCAAGAGCAAGGTTATTAAAGTTTTTAAATTACTGTATTTTAAATCTTCAAACGATCAAATGGATTCAGAAAACTACAAAGAGGGTCAATCTATGCAAAGACCACCTCTCTTTGAAGCTAATTGTTTTATCTATTGGAAAAACAGATTTGAAACTTATGTAAAGTCTAAAGATATTGATCTTTGGCATATTCTCGTTTATGGTGATTACAAGCCTATTGTTAAAAACACAGAAACTGGTAAGGATGAAATCATTCCTTATGAAAAATTAAAATATGATAATAAAAAATGCTTTCTAAATACGCTGAGGCTAAAATGGTTTTATATAACGCTTTACTTAAAAAGGAGTATGAAAGGATCTTTATTTGTAAAATGGCTAAAAATATTTGGAATTCGCTTGTAATCACTCATCAAGGTAATAAACAAGTAAAATATAATAAAATAGATTTGTTTGTTCAACAATACGAACAATTTACTATTTCTGATGATGAAACTATTGATTTCGTATTTGCTAGATTTAATACTATAATTACATCTTTAAAGCACTTGACAAATCTTTTTCAAGTGGTAATAATGTTAGGAAATTCTTGAGGGCTCTTCCAAAAAAATGGGGTCCAAAGATGATGGCTATTAAAGAATCCAAGGACTTATCAACACTACTTCTAGATGAACTCATCGGTAACTTGAAAGTCTATGAAGTAGTGCTTGAGAAGGACTCGGAGGCATCAAAAAATAAGAAAGAAAAATACAAGTCATTAGCTCTAAAGGCTAAGAAAGTGTCAAGTGACGAAGAGGCCTCGTGTTCGGATAGTGATGATGAAGAATGTGCTATGGCGGTAAGGATTTCAAGAAGTTTTTAAGAAGAAGAGGAAAATTAGTTTGACAACCGCATGACGACAAAAAGGCCTTCCGGAGAGCGAAAGAAGAAAAGAAAGGGAAAGAAGAGCATAGGGGTTTCAAGTGTGGCGATCCAAATCACTTCATAAGTGATTGTCCTAAACACTCCTACAATGACCAAAAGGAATTTGTTGGAGTGTGTTGGAGTGATAGTGATGAAGACGATGATCCCAAGAAGGACGAAATTGCCACATGGCACACGACTCAAAACAAGCACCTAAAGACTAAAAATAAAATCCCAGACAATGAAGTTTGTGAACTTAAAGAAATACTAAACGACTAGAGAAAAATAAGGTAATTAGTGATGAATGTAAATCATGTATCGATCTCCAAAAGGAAATTGATTCACTTTCTTCAAAACTTGCTAAGTTTGAAAATAGTAGTCACTTTTTGTAAGAAATGATTGAAAATCACAGATTACAAAAAGAGAAAAAGGGTCTTGGATTCACAGAAGATAAAGCTTCGACTAGCGGTGATAAATCAAAGAAAAATGGGTCAAGAAAGCACTAAAATGCCTTCTCTGGACCCGGCTTACCCGGTTTCCTCTGAAAAGGTACCGGCTAGTGTTAGCAGAGGGTACCGAGCAACTGTACCAGCTAGGGAAACCTTAAAACCAATTTTGTAAAATAGAAGCGAATTTGTCCAAATAACTAAGAAAACCTCACCTAGTACTATTGTAGGAAATACCAAACAACCACCGTCTTTAAAACTTGGTCAAGGGGTTGGAAAAAGTAAAATCCAAACACGACTAAAACACCTCTTAGAAGACCAAATACCGTATATCCTAAATGTGACTATCATCAAGTAGGTTGGAACTATTCTCCACAATAGGGATACCAATTTCAACCACCTAACTTTGGATCTTGGGGATCATACCCACCTTTCCCATACATGACCAACCAAACAACATGTATAACGCTAACGGACCCATGAGATATTAGGACCAAAGGCTTGAGTTCTTTTATGCTTTTAGGTATGTCTAAAAGTTAAGTTGGAACCAAATGAATGGTTCAAATATAGTGGGTGTACAAGGCATATGACGGGTAACAAAGACCTATTCTCTACCTGTGAAGCCATTGACGGAGGTAACGTAGTGTTTGGTAGCAACACAAAAAGCAAGATTGTTGGCAAAGGTACGATCACTCACAGCTCTCTAACTATTTATGATGTTAGTCATGTAGATAATTTAAATTTTAACTTGTTTAGTATTAGTCAAATATGTGATGAAAAGTGCAAAGTAGTTTTTAGAGAAACCGGTAGTGAAATACATAAAGACAGTATTACCATAGAAAGAGGGATTAGGAAAAATTGACTTTATGTAATGAAAATTGGTAACTCACCTAAAGATAATCTTTTTCTAACTTCGATAGATGATAATTCAACCTTATGGCATCGAAGATTGGGTCACGCCAATATGCGACTTATACAATCACTTTCATCTAAAAAGCTCGTGAAAAATTCACCAAAAGTAAAATTTGAACATCATTTTTGTGACACTTGCAACATAGGAATACAAGTTCACGCAAGCCATAAGGCCAAAAACATGGTTTCAACTACTAGGTGTTTAGAACTTTCACATATGGACTTGTTTGGTCCATCAACCATCCAAAGTTATGGAGGAAATTACTATACTTTGGTCATTGTCGATGATTATTCATGATATACATGGACTAGATTTTTAAAAAACAAAAATGAAGCGTTTGACCATTTTTGAAATTTTAAGCAAGAAAATTCAAGTACAACAAGGTTGTCCCATTATAGCAATACGTACGGATCACGGTCGGGAATTTGATAACAAAGTACAATTTGGAACCTTTTGTGAAGCTAATGGCATTACTCACAACTTTTCAGCTCCACGTACTCCTCAATCAAATGGGGTAGTCGAACGTAAAAATAGAACTTTACAAGAAATGAGTAGCACTAAGCTTAATGAACAATCTATCTCTCAAAAGTTTTGGTGTAATGTCGTCAACACCTCCACCTATATTTTAAATAGAATTTTGATTAGACCTTTTCTCGGAAAAACTCCCTACGAGCTTTTCAAAGGTAAAAATGGCCTTCCTTAGAATATTTTAAAGTTTTTGGTAGCAAATGCTTTATTCTTAACACCAAAGATTACCTCACTAAATTCGACCCTAAATCAACCGAAGGAGTATTTCTAGAATATTACCCTAATAGCAAGGCCTATATAATCCTAAACAAAGAAACCATAAAAATCGAAGAATCTTTGAATGTAAGATTCGACGAAAGTCCTCCTGCTAAATCGTCACCTTTAGTAGATGATGATATAATCGAAAGTCAAATCATAGAAAAATAATTATAAGAAACAGAAGACAAGGAAAATGGACCTTTAAACAAAGAAATAGTCAACATCAAAGAAACTATAGATCATCCCTTAGAAACGGTCATAGGAAAATTTAACGAAAGAACCTTAAGACCTCAAGTACAAAATCAAAGCAATTTCTTTTGTTTTGTGTCATCCATAAAACCTAAAAATGTTAAAAAAGCCATTAAAGATGAAAGTTGGACTATGGCTATGCAAGAAGAATTAAACCAATTCGTAACTAACGATGTTTGGAGTCTTGTTCCACCACCCGAAAATCAAACCATAATTGGTACAAAATGGATTTTCAAAAATAAATTAGAAGAAAATGGTGTAGTGTCTAGAAACAAAGCTAGGCTTGTCGCACAAGGATACAACGAACAAGAAGGAATAGATTTTGATGAGACATATGCTCCTGTAGCAAGTTTAGAATCTATAAGAATCCTTCTTGCTTATGCTTGTGCAAATGACTTAAAAACTTTTTCAAATGGACGTCAAAAGTGCGTTCCTAAACGGTTTTATAAATGAAGAAGTTTATATGTCTCAACCTCTAGCTTTTGTTGATTTCGAAAAACCCAGTCATGTGTATAAACTCAAAAAGGCTCTTCATGGTCTTAAACAAGCACCCAAAGCTTGGTATGATAGAAATAAGGCTTTCCTCCTAGATCACAAGTTTACCATAGGATTGGTAGATAACACTCTATTTACCAAGAAAAGAGACTCACATATCATTATTGTCCAAATATACCTGGACGACATTATATTTGGATCAACTTGTCAAGAACTTTGCTACGATTTTTCTAAAATCATGCATGACGAGTTCGAAATGAGTATGATGGGTGAATTAAATGTCTTCCTTGGTTTATAAATCAAACAACTAGAAGATGACATCTTTTTCAACCAATCTAAGTGTATTAAATAAATGCTTAAGAAATTTGGTCTAGAAGACTCAAAACCTATCAAAACACCAATGTCATCTGAGGCCAAACTTACTCGGGACAAAGACAGGGAATCCGTTGACAACACAAAATATCATGGCTTGATCGGTAGTCTACTCTATCTCACGGCTAGTCGACCGTACATTAGGTTTAGTATTTATCTATGCACCCGTTTTCAAGAAGATCCCAAATCTTCTCACCTTGAAGCCGTCTAAAGGATTTTTAGATACATTAAGGGAACAACAAATTTAAAATTATGGTATCCCAATGGAACGAGAGTAGAAACAATAGTTTATTCGACTCCAATCATGCTGGAGACTATGTCGATCGCAAAAGTACTAGCAGTGTATGAACCTTCATGGATTGATGCCTCACATCCTGGTTCTCCAAGAAACAAAATGCCCTAGCCATTTCCACCACCAAAGCCGAATACGTATCCGCAGACAAAGGTTGTCAATAAGAGTTGTTGATGAAACAAGCTCTCGTAGACTATGCCATCAAACTAAATGATATTCTAATGAGGTGCCATTTTATACACTATTTCAGGGTCATTTAACCCCCTAAATCAAGAAAATATGCCCAGATTATGTGCTTAATCATTTGTTTTCAGGTTTTTAGCACTTGGATGGCATTTGAAGGGAATACACGTGACTTTGGCTCATTTGGAGAAGAAACAAACAAGATTACAGACCTACACCAAAACCTTGAAGAAGTATTGCTTACAAAACGTAGAGACGGCGTCGCAGGCATAAAGCGATGCCGTCGTGATCCATCTAGTGACAGCGTCAGAGATTTAGTGATGGCGTCAGGACGTAGCCGACTTAATGAAGATCTAGAATTATCCATGTAGCGACGGTGTCAGGATTACAACGCGATGTCGTCGCAACAATATCTCTATATATACTAAACCGATTTTAGGGTTTAAAGTGTGTATCTTTGTATAACTTTTGGGAGATGAACCCTAGCTCTTGTAGCAGCTTCATAGGTCATTTTTAGGGCCTCAAAAAACTATTGGACTACCTTGAATCCATGTTTTAATTCAAGTAGGGTTATTTATCATTAATCATTCAATATGTTTATGTGTTGTGTGATTGATTTATCTCTTTGCTTTCTTTATAACATGCGAGGCTAAACCCTACTTTGGATTTGCTTATGATTTCATGAAAGTCAGATTGTAGATCCTTTTACTGTTGCTTCTTGATTGATTATTGTGCACGTTAGGTTCTAGAAAACCAGCTTTTGTCTGTATCGTTGTAGACACATCTAGGGAAACGCGAGTGCGTAGAAAGGATACCATCGACTAACAGTCTTCATACTACCTTGCCCCTTTATATGGTTGATCTCTCTTAAGATATTTCACATGCATTTAATGTACTCTTAGGGGCCTTGTAATAGTCTTTATACTACCTTACTTGTGCGTTGCCCTAACGGAATATTAAATAGGCGGCGGGTTCGTGTAATCCGTTCATGACCTAGGAAATACTTACACATATCATCACAAGTGTGACAAGGCAACAGGATTAGGAGAAGCAATCTGATAAGTAATGTATGATTAAGTAAATACATTTAATTATCATAAAGTTTGTTCGGAACACGAAAAGTGTCGGTCACTTCCATTATATCATTTGATAGCTCGTATAGTAATATTTGGAACCTAAATTAGGTAAACGGACCAAGGCCCGTGTAAATCCCACAAGGCATCCCTTAGTCGGGCCCTTGTGTGGTATTTATACCCCTCTCTATGCGTTGGAGAGGGTTGGTTGTTCACTTTTCTTAATTTTATTAATCTAATTTTTCCGTTTTCCTTTGTCTCTCTAGAAGTGTTCATCAAATCCTTTCTCTCTCTAGTTCGTCACTTCTTTGATTGTGAGTTTAGATAATCAAGTATCCTTCAATTGGTATCAAGAGCCATGGGATGATTAAGCTAGGTTGTGTGTGCGTTTTGTGTATGTTTGGTTAGAACATAATACAAAAGATTTCGTCTTTTGTGTGTTCTAATACCATAAAGATTTGTACTTTCTTGTTTGTTTATTTTAGTATAGGGTAGTTGTACAAGAAAATCTTTAGAAAAACTCAAAAATCTTCATCTTTTTGTTGTTTTTGGTTCGAAAAAGGGTTTTGGGACAAGAATCTTGATTTCAAATTTTTTGTGTTAAAATCTATAAAGTTTGTGTTTTTAAGGTTCTCCTAGTCTTATAATAGCAAGAAGTACAAGTGATTTCAAGTAAAAACATCAAAAACTGTGTTTGTAAGTGGTTTGAAGTGTTTAAAGACGGCTTTTTATACACACTGTTTGAATTCGGCGATTTATACATTTTTTATTCCAGCGATTTATACATATTGAATCCAGTGATTTATACGTTTGGGTATGCGGCGATTTATACGTGTGCAGTTCCGGCGATTTATACGTGTGTCAAAGTCGGCGATTTATACGTGTTTGGATTCGGCGAATTATACGTGTGTATATCCAGCGATTTATACGTTTTTTAAATCCAGCGATTTATACGTGTTGAAAATTCAGCAATTTATACCATTACAAAATCCAGCGATTTATACATTCTTCAAAAGGAGATTTTTACAAGTTTTATTAAGGCGGTCTATACGTTACACTTGGGTGACTTATACACTTACCTTTGGAGATTTATACCTTATTTCCTTGGAGATTTATACGGTTTTTCTATGATTTGTAAAATCCTATGAAGTATTTAATTATTTTCTTGGTTTTATCAAGAATTGTAAAATCCCGTGTAATCTTAAAACTCATTCACTTAAACAAATATCAATTTAACACAACAACCTCTAATCACTATACGATTACCTTTTATCTTATCTCATATCAAAGAAAAATGGATTCAATGATTCCAAATGGACAAAAGAATACCCTTGCAGAGTACATGATAGTCTCTGGTGCTGACAATCGTTCACCAATGTTGGACAAAGACTTGTATGATTCTTGGAAAAGTAGAATGGAATTATACATGCAAAACAGAGAACATGGAAGAATTATACTTGAATCAGTTGAACATGGTCCACTCATTTGGCCTACGATTGAAGAAAATAGGGTGACCAGGACAAAGAAATATGTTGAATTGTCCACTATAGAGAAAAACCAAGCTGATTGTGATCTCAAGGCAACTAATATCATTCTTCAAGGTCTACCATCTGATATCTATTCATTCGTTAATCATCACAGAGTTGCCAAGGATCTATGGGAAAAAGTTCAACTTTTAATGCAAGGTACCTCTTTGACTAAGCAGGAAAGGAAGTGTAAACTATATGATGCATTTGATAAGTTTACTCACATTAAAGGGGAATCACTTCATTAATATTACTTGAGATTCACTGAGCTGATCAATGACATGAACATTTACAAAATGAAAATGGAGCAATTTTAAGTTAATACCAAGTTCTTAAACAGTCTTCCACCTGAATGGAGTAAGTTTGTGACTGATGTTAAGCTTGTAAAGGATTTGCATACTACCAACTTTGATCAGCTTCATGCGTATCTTGAATAACATGAACTTCATGCAAATGAAGTCCGTCTTATGCGTGAACGCAATCAAGATCCACTTGCACTAGATGTGAATCATTAGATGACACCACCTCACTTCAACACTTATCAGTCTTCATACAACAATCCACAGTTTCAACAACCGTTTTCACCATCTCAGTCTCCTCAATATGGATCAATTCATTGCACACAACATTACTCAACTTCTTATCAATCTACACCTCTTGCAATTTCTTATCCGTCTACACCATATTCAAAACAGTTCATCAAGATCCTTATCCTCAACCACAATATGTTCCTCAAATTGAATATACCGTCTCCACAGTGAATCAACAAACACATCTTGCTGAATTTCCTCAAATAGACTCCGGTCTAGCAGTTCCTGTGTTTAAGCAAGACGATGACCCTATTGACGTCATTAACAAAATGATGTCATTTCTGTCTACTGTCGTCTCATCTCGTTTCCCAACTCCCAACAATCAACTAAGAAATTCTTCCAACCCAAGACAACAAGCAACTATTTATGATGGAAGGGTGACTGTTCAACCAGTTCAGGGGAGACAAAATTCTTTTGTTGCTGGTACTTCTGGAACAAAGGCTAACATATCAAGAACAAGAGGGAATTATTCAAGTCAACAAAGGGTTGTAAAGTGTTTTAACTGCCAAGGCGAAGATCACATGGCAAGACAGTGCAGCTTATCAAGCCGATGATTTAGATGTGTATGATTATGGCTGTGACGAGATCTCTACAGCCAAAGCAGTTCTTATGGCCAATTTGTCTAGTTACGGTTTAGATGTTCTCTCTAAGGTACCACACTCTAACCACACTCATAATGATATGTTAAATCAAATTGTGCAAGAGATGCCGTATTCTAAACAAACTCGTCTTATGAATTATCCAAAGAATGAGATAACCAGTGATAGCAATATCATTCCTTACTCTCAGTGTCTGCTTGAAACACAAAATGCAGTTGTTCATGATACAAATTATTTGGCACAACAAGATGCTATGATATTATCTGTTTTTGAACAACTGTCAAATCAAGTAACTAATTGTAACAAGGTCAATGAGGACAATCTAATTGCCAATGAAACCCTATCTGCTGAGCTTGAAAGATATAAAGAACGGGTAAAATTTCTAGAAGAAAGACAAAATATAGATTTAGGTACTAGAGAAATGCTGATAATTAATGATATAATTCGGGATAAAGATGCACAGTTTGCAGATTTCGAAAAGGAAATTAACTCTCTTAAACAAACACTTTCTGAACAATTAAAAAAAAGAATCATTAACAAAAACATTTAATGTTTTCAAAAACAAATCCAAAGAAAAAGAAGCTAGGAATATTGATAAAGAGATTGCTTTGGAAAAGAAAGTTAAAGAACTAGACAATATTGTTTGTAAAATGGGTCAATCCGCGCAAACTGTGCATATGATCACGAAACCACAAGTTTTCTATGATAACAACCTGAAACAAGCTCTTGGTTTTCAAAATCCTTTCTATCTTAAGAAAGCTCAGCAGATTAGGCTAATGCTTTATGATGGTAGTGTTATTGCTAAGGAAACCAATGTGATTTCAATTGCTGATTCTGAAGAGACTTTGATGCTTGAGGAAGAGAGTCAATCAAAAATGCTTTTAAAACAAAGTGATCCAATGGTCTTAGAAAAGAAAGTTAACATTAAACCAATTAATTATGCTGAATTAAATCGGTTATCTAAAGATTTTGGTAAACGTTTTATCCCACAACAAGAACTGATGAACAAGCTTTCCGGTTACAATCTTCACACCCTAATACTGACCAATCTGCTTCTTCGCTTGTCAAAATTGAGGCTCCTCAGGAAATTCCTAAGGTAAGCCTGGTTAATACAATCCTTAAAAAGCTTAAATACCATCTTGGCCAATTTGACAATGTGGTGAAAAAGCGGATCACGTCTGATGCTTTAACAGAAGGGGGATGGGGGTTTGAACACACTAAAGCTGTTTTTCTAAAAGAAATAATTCCATTTGTAAAGAACTTAAAAGACATATTCAATGTTTTTGATAAAGATCTTTTAAATGAGGTAACAGAAGTACAAACAGTTTTTAACCAGATGGAAGCTGCTGTTCAACAATATCATATAGACAAACAGTGCTTTGAAATTCAAAAGAAATAATTTTTAATTGAAAACGATCAAATCTTGGATCAAATCATTTCTCAAGATATTGTGAATATTGTTATGAATTCTTCTGTAGATGAGAATACTTCTGTGAAAGTGAACTCTTCTGTAGCTATGATTCATTCTGTGAATTATGTAGAAATGTACAACAAGTGTCTGGAACTTGAAGCTGAGCTTATCAAACAACATAACATGGTTGAAAAGGATGAGTATAATAGACTTTCAAAAAGATTTTCTGAACTTGAACAACACTGCATTTCTCTTGAAATTGAAATGCAACTCAATAAAGAAATTTTTCAAAAGAATAACACATCTGTGAACCAAACTGAACCTTTATTTGATCAATTGTTTGCATTGAACAATTTGAAAGCTGAGCTTCAAGCAAAAGACACAACAATTAAGAAGTTGAAAGCACACATTAAGCGTGTCAATGAAACTTCTACCAGTGAAAGTGTGAAAAGGGACTTAGATGAAATTGAGACTATCAACATTGAACTGGAACATAGGGTGACAAAAATAATTGTTGAGAATGAGCATTTGAAACAGACTTATAAACAACTTTATGATTCAATTAAACCATCACGTGTTCGTGCTAAGAAACAAACTGAATCTTTGGTTAATCAAGTAAATCAAAAGTCTATTGAAATTTCTGATTTAAATGCTCAACTTCAGGAAAAAGTGTTTGTCATAACAGCATTAAAAAATAATCTTAGGAAATTAAAAGGAAAGGAAATTGATAATAATGCTGCCCAAATGTCAAATGTTGCCACTATTGCTCCAGGAATGTATAAGCTTGACCCAGTAATTTTGGCTCCTAAAGTTAAGAATAATAGGGAAGCTCATGAATACTACCTTAAGCATACTATGGAACAAGCTGCTATTCTTAGGAAGGTAGTTGAACAAGTTAAATCAC
>BQNB010120502.1:0-20621 GCA_026074375.1 Tanacetum coccineum | reverse complement strand
TTTGACTTAACGTTTATGATTTAAAGCAAATGCGTACAACACAAAAGGTACATTGCAGATTTATCAACGTCGTCAATGACTTAAAAACACAGGGTGTTATACAAACAATTACTTACATATCCTCTAACTTCTATAGATAAACTGTATTAATTTGGATGTTCACAAATTATCTTTGATATACGGTTGTAAAGCTAAAGATGTGTATTTTTAAGCCAAAAATGATAATCGTTTGAAGTTTTACACAAATACTTATGATCATTTCACGACATCATGTTGAGTGTTCGAACTTAAAAATTAATGTTATATCACAAGTGATACATCAAGCAGGTTTGATTATCAAAAAAAATCTTCTATTTTCTCCAATCACTAAGAATAAACTGTATTCATTTGAATGTTAAAAAATTATGAGTGATAAATGGTTACAAAGCTAAGGATGTGTATTTGTCAATGCCAAAATGATGAATCATTTGGAGTTCTACACAAATATTTATACCCGTTTTATGAAAGCATGTTGAGTGTTCGAGCTTAAATATTAGTTTTATATCACATGTGACGTATATGTTAGGAATGAGAGTTGCGAATAGGTTTCTAATTAAAGGTGTTACTTGATTGATATTATTTTTTACCACGCTATTATTACTGCTCTCTTATGCCAGTGTCGTTGTTTCATACTAAATTTTGTCTATCTTATGTTGTCATTAGAATGGCACTGAATAATATTGGACATCAAATCGAAGGACAAGAGCAAAATTTTAGAAGCAAAAGTGTAGCGTAAATGGATAGCCCAAAATTTTCCAAAACCAATGCCGATTGGTTATTGTTGTATATTGAGAGGGAGAGAGTAAAAAATGAAATCACCGTTACAATAAAATCTCTTTATCCTGAAGATGAATGGGAATTTATAAAAGTCATTCAAGAGAAATTCTTTCAAGGATGACAAAAAGTTTAGGAGTCTTACTTGGAAGATCTCCAAAGGATGCTTTATGCTTTAAACGAACAAGGAAAATTCGCGAGTTGCGTGAGTAGGCTCCGCTATAATATTTCCTATTGGAATTGGATAGAATGATACATTCGACGAATTTAAATATATAGTAGCCATATGAATTAGTAATATATGTCTTGCGAAGTCTTAATGTGCATAAAGCAATGGCATACAAGCAAATATGAATGCCAATAACATTGAGTACTTTAGTCTAATCCTCGAAATTGGTTCCGCCTACAGATTCTCATATTTGAGTTATGAACCAACAAGCCCGTGGCAGCAGACTCTCGAGAACAAAACAACTCTCAAATTTAGAAGATATGCCAAGTTTGAAAACATATCATTAGTTGGCTTTCCAAATGATTTCTTTAACTTTGTTTTGTATAATCAGCTCAACTTCAAGATGCCGCAGCCAGACAGCCAGGGCAGAATCCAACTTCATGTTCTAACAGGTAACACATACCTATATTGTTCTTTTTTTATAAACAAAACATCTAACTTAAATATGCTTTATGTTGATAGACTATATTGGTTGTGTTCGATCAGTTGGAGATTTGGTTATTTTCAGAGATCCCAATAAGAAGCAAATTGTTCGAATAGATGTTGACATTGAGAATCTGGTGTAAATGGCTTCATGTACCCAACAATTTTTCATATAAAATATGCCACACACCCTTCTCTTTAAATCTGATAAAATTGATGCATCAACAATGGAAATATCACCGAGTTCACAATGTGGGATGGCATGGCCCGGGAGTTTGACATGAGCTCGGTAGAATCAATGAAAGATTTCGTCCTTATTGTTGTTAGCTCATGTCGGGTGTCACGATACATGGGTACTCACTTAACACTTAAAGTAACCTAATAACATTTTCTTCCTGCGGGGATCATTCACTTATAGTGTTAACTGTTAACATTACAAACTTGCAGTTGTCAGTCTCATCGGAAGCTCACTACTACTTCAATCTGGACATCCCAAAAGTCGAGCGATCCTGAGCCGAGTAAGTAACATACATCATAATCCAAATTAGACTGGTTGATTTTTATCAATAATTTCCAGCACATGATTTGGCTATTCGCATATGAATATGAAACAGGTACATGCATAAGTCCAACCTTAGTATGTTGCTTGAGGTCGGCAAATACCGCCTCGAAGATCCAGACAAAGAGAGGCTAAGGAACATATATTTTTAACCGTTGTTGCTTTGACAAAACCCATACAGGTATAAGGTAAGCTCCTATTAATATCATGAAACAAAGAATACCTAAACTTATATCGCATATTTTTTTCCTATTTGACTATTTAGTCCAAAAATATTAATGAATGGCTGGCATTGTCTTTTAGACGGGACTTATATTTGCTTATGGTTACAGGGTTTCTGGTTCACTTGTAAAGTAACAATAACCAATGGTAACACATCCAAAGACTGGTATGATACATCATGTGCCGAGTGTACGAAGAGTGATGTGTCGTTGTGCGTAGGTATTATTTGTTATCAAGTTTTACTATTTATATTTTGCCGACTATACCTAGAACAACACTAACAGGTAGTGTACCCGATCAGTTGTAGTTTCATTGGTAAGTAGGGTGTCGATCACTAAGTGTGAGGACGTTAATACTTAATTATTAGTATTTATTTATCTAAGTTAGTCCTAATTATTCTAAGTTATACCTAAGTTAAACCTAAACTAATGGTAAAAGGGGGTTTTCATCCTGAGAGACTGGCACAAGTTTGGGTTTACCTAGACTGAGATTAGTCGAATAACACACATAAATTTGATAGTTAGAAGATAGAGAAGCGGTCAAGCCTTATGTAAGGAAAACGTATTAACCATGTTTATTCAGATATAATGTTGGTTTTAATTTATAAATTCAATGATTGTCTTATCTCGTTGTTGATATATCATTCCTAGATTTAGGCGGTACTTCTTTCTAAAACCTAGACATACTAATTCTGTCATAATTAAACACATCCGCATAATGCAATCATGGTTGATTATAATCTATCTTAGAAAACAATAAGGGTGATCTTATTGAATCCTAGCTCATCGAGACTTTACTAACTTATTGCTTAACGGCTCTTTATATACTAGTAGTCCACTATCCAGATCTTTACCTAAGGAATCAAAAAGTTATTTGTTGATCTTAGGTCACCTGCTAGTCCAACTTGTTCACTAAACCAGAGGCAAAGACAGGTCAATATTTGTGATCCTATTACTATGGATATATAAATTTCAATATGGAGAGCTATCCCAACATCTAGTCCACTTGGTCCGTTTTCTAGATCTAGTTGAATGATAGGTTGCATACTTAAGCACATAAACAAGTATAAATTGATAAACATAAAGCAACACACAACTTATAAGATGCAATCGAGATAAACATAAACCAAACGTTAAATTATCATAAACATGGCTAATATTGTAAAGAATACAAATTTGATAGACGAACAATTAAGGTAACCTAACCAAGTTTAAGAGAGAATTGCAAAAATGGTCCTTTTGGTTTGGCCAAATTGCATATTTGGTCTGTCGAATTTCAAAAGTGCAAAAAACCTCCGTATTTTGAAGGTTTGGTTCCACTTTTGGTCCTTGGTCGAACTAAAATGACTAAAATACCCTCGTGTTCTTTTTTCTTAATTTTTTTCTTATAAATAATACCTTTATCTTTTCTCTTTTCGCCCAACATCACCATCACCATCACCAACCCAGATCCTAACTCACAACAAAAGTTTTCACCAAAATCATAACATAAATATTTATAACAGAAAAACAATCATAACCAAAATCCATCCATAAAATCTCACGTCACTACCCCATAACAAAAACCCAGATCTATTCATCACCTCGTCACAAAAAAACCATATCAAGATCTATTCATCACCATGACATACAAACCCACAATCAAATCATCCAACAACATCTTAAAAACCAAGTCACACAAACGAAAAAACCCACAAACAAAAACCCAACCCATATTTTCTCCTCGAATCACACTCACTCAAAAAAGGAAGCCATGGACATACCATCTACAATGATGTTGGGACACCTACAGTTTGTTGTTTCAATAACCTTGCCCCAACCTTCGAGTGCGTTATTAATTGTAAGTTTTGAACACAACTCAAATGGAACCCCTCGCCTTTAAAACACAAATCATTATGTCTAGTATCCAGCGACCATTCATCCTTGTAGCCGCCTCATTTGCCTGATTTACATTCTCAAACTTTATAAATGCAAAATCCTTTTATTGAAGTCTAACGACTCCATTAATCTTGCCGTATTTTCCAAAAACACTTCGGAGAATTTGAGGGTTAGTTAAAGGAGAGGTTTTTGAAATAAATATGGTTGACATCTTCTCTACTGATTTCTTAAATAAATTGATTCTTGCTTCTTTTTCTCCTCGAATTCTGAGCTCTTCCTTCCTCTTCTTGATATCACGTGGGTCACTGTAGCAAATGTCAAACCCCTTTGTGCCCGTTGCTTCAACATGAATTGGTCTTTTTTGTTGCTGATTGAAACAATTGGAAGGTGAAGTGTCTGTAGGATTTTGAGGAAAAGGATTAGGTAATGAAATTCGTTGTGTGTATGTTGTGGAGGTGGTGGTGGGTTAACTGATGATGGTGGAGGTGGTAAGGAGGTTAACTGATGATGGTGGTGGTGGGTTAGGTTTTTGTTGAGATGTGGGAGTGGTTTTTGTTGAGGTCTGAGAATTTTTTTTGTGTCTCTTTATAAAAGATAAAGGTATTATTTAAAAGAAAAAAATTAAGAAAAAAGAACACGAGGGTATTTTAGTCATTTTAGTTCAACCAAGGACCAAAAGTGGAACCAAACCTTCAAAATACGGATGTTTTTTGCACTTTTGAAATTCGACGGACCAAATCTGCAATTTGGCCAAACCACAAGGACCATTTTTGCAATTCTCTCCAAGTTTAATGAATGATACCAAAAACCGAACGTGTATTAAGAGTATAAGGATTTACAGGCGTTTCCTATGGATTGAAGGGCGTTGCAAGACCTTCGTTGCTCCTCTCCTCTTCTAAAAATCGAATCTGGTGGTTACTGCCTTTCTCTCAGTCTTCGGTATAAAAATTGCACACCAACATTCGTATTTAGGGTTCGGTATTTATAGCCTCTGGAATTTGGTCGATACGCCGTATTGGATGTTTTCAATACGGCGTATTGGGGTTTTCTTGGAGTGGGGACCATGATAAATATCTTTCGGAATCTTTCATGAACTGCCAGTGGATACGGCGTATAAGTCTTCATGAAAACGACGTATTGGTCTTTATATCTTTGTGGTTGCTTGTGAAGTTCAGGCGCAGATACGCCGTATCTTCCTTGATGGATACGGCGTATTGGTTGTCAAAACAACAGATTCTTGATTTCTTTGTTTAAGCTCCAAAATGCGCGCCTTTTAGTTAAACTTCACCAATTGCTTGATATTTACTGCAAATAACAAATATAAGCAATCAAGTACCAATGCATGCATAAAATAATATAGAACGAGCAATTTAGCTGGGATAAATGATGTTATAAAAGTGACGTTATTTGATGTCATCAAATACCCCACACTTAAATCCTACTTGTCCTCAAGTAGACTTTACAAAACTTATGAAAATGTATCCTAAACCAAGGTTTAAGATTTTTCCTTTAAGCAACTTCTTCGTTTAATTACTAGCACACAACCAAACACCTCACGAAGTAGGAAAATGAAAACACTCAAATCACTCAACTAATCTATGTGGTAACATGTAACTAATTCGCTTAATTGCTCGGTCGTGACGAGTATTTTATCATAAGCTTGGCAAGGATACACATCTCCACCACTAAAGCTAGTAGTGCCAAGTCTAAAAAGTAAATCTGGTTATAAAGGTTAAGGTGATTATATTTCCCCCCCCCCCCCCCACCCCCCCCCCCCCCTCCCCCCCCCCCCCCCCCCCCCCCACCCCCCCCACCACCCCACCCCCCCCCCCCCCCCCCCCCACCACCAGGGCCCCCCCCCAATCTCTAACCAAAAGTAATACACCAACAAGGCGGACAAAACCATACATACACATTCATAACGATGGAATAGACATATGTGATTGCTCGATCCTTAACTCGAATAAGCTAAAGAATAGGATTAGTAATCTTCACCAATAGTAGTAAACCAACAAGGCTGACAAAATCATATATACACATCCATAACGATGGAATAGACATACATGATTGCTCAGATCCCCATTCGAGTAAAACCAAAGGTTAGGATGAACAACAATATAGGGTATGGATCGTCTAATCTTTTACCAAAAGTAATACATCAACAAGGAGGATAAAATCACACATACACATCCATAACGATGGAATATATACATGTGATTGCTCACATCCTCATTCGAGTAAGACCCAAGGTTACGGATTAGGTATGGGAAATATATAATTGTTTCTAAATAAAAAGAATAAAACAAATAGATTAAGTCCAAACAAATAAGGAACAATGTTGCTAGTTACTTTCCCGACCATCCCTAAGAAAAAGACACAAAATCATAGACATAAATGTCTTGATCATAGATCAACAAAAACAACCTTAGTTGGCGTTCCCGTAACGGTCAACTCCCAATCATCCATAATATACATACTTTACAACATTAGTGACGATATCTACCACTTGATACATGAAAATACATAGTTGGTTTATAATTGCGACCAACAAGAAGTAATATACAACATAACTTTACATCGTTGGTTTATAACAAGTACCAATGAATAATCGATCATTCAAATAATAATGTCGGTTAAGCTTAGACAAACCGATTATCTCACAAACCTCACGTTTTTCTCTCTCTCAATTTTTTTTGTATTTTTCTTTTTTTTTGAAAAACAATTCAAACATAAACTAACAAACTGAATAACGGTGTATTTTTAACCACTTCACGAACATGATAAATCTAAATAATTAATATCCGAACATACTGGTGAAAATAGTAACTATACGAGCACTAAGATACACTACTTTCCCTTTTCCAATTTCATTGTGCCATTTCCTGACCTAACCATGGATAGAAAATTCACACACGTAGCCAATTGCATTGTGCAATTTCCCAACCATACCAGAGATAGAAAATATGCATCGCGATAGGAAATAAAATACTTTATACAAAAGTGACTAGCAACCGATTAAGGACTTAATCAAATAGGGTAGGCTAAGGTGTAACGAAACAAAAAATTTGGTGTAAGAAAAGAAAGGAATGGCTCAGCAGGTTTTTCTAGGGGTATCTTAATCTAAAAATGAGAGTAAACAAAGGGTTTATACGGGGGTTAACTAACCAGTGTAGTTAGTTAATATCACAACATATATAGGCTTTTTGGTGTAATCCTAGAAATTTACCATTTTAGAAATGTCACTCCATCTATTAAAAATAGTGCTTATTATTGTGGTCTCGAATAGATATACCAGGCCAAGTTCTAAAGTTTACTACAGTTACCAGCACACTTATATTTTTGTGAAATTTGGGTAAACATTAGGAAACGGATAAGGCTAAATCCTCATAATATCTAAACAAGGGTTATGTGTGTGGGTTATGTAACTCATAATTTCACAAAAAATATGCTAAATTTTTTAAAAATTTTGATATAAATTAGGCACATTATTTGTAAAAATATGGACAAGTAATCGTTCTAATTCTTCTCCCCCACCCTCACTTTAGATATACAACGACCTCATTGTATAAATGTAACATTAAAAACATAAAATTAAAAGAATTAAAATGAGAAACTCCCTTGGGATTTGCTCGATATGATCCTCCATGTTGCGTATATGAGCAAGAATGTGTGTTGTAAATGCGTCTAGATACCAACATGACTACAACACACATAGAATTCCAAAAAAAACATTCCACCAAATTCATCTTTTTGTTCAGAAGGTCCTGTTTTAAAAACATAAGAAAACAATCGCAAATTTTATCTCCGGATATTCGGTTGGTTAGAAATTGAAAATAAAAACCTAAAATTGTACAGGAAGTCCATACACCTTATCCATAAACCAGGATACACCGTATTGAGACCTGTAAAAAGTATCTGGATACGGGTCAGTCACCTAATACGCTGTATTCATTTAATGAATACGCCGTATAGACTGAACTGACAATAAAGTTTAAATACAGAAAAATTAAAGACTGGGTAACGTCCATATAGTCAATACGCCGTATCCATTTAGGTTGAATACGTCGTATAGGCAGTCTGGGAAGACAGACTCGATAAATATTAAAATACATTCCGGGTTGTCTCCCGGTAAGCACTTTTGTTTACAGCAAAGTCTTTAAGTTAGACTTGTCTTCAGCTTCTTACTTCATCTCATGCATGCTCACGTATCCACGTGTGAGCCATTCTTCCATCTTCACATCCCTTATGTATTCAGGTCCCAAATCCAAGTCTCCTTTGTAAAAACTTTTAAGCTTTTGATACGGGTGCGATATTCCATTCAGATCATCTTATGCACTTATCTTCCGTAATGGTCGCATTTTGTTGCATTGTTCATTAGTTAGGTGTTTAAACCTCGAATGTGATCGCGTTATTTGATAAGTCACATCGTCGTTACCATTGTAAATGGTAATCATTCCATCAAACCTCTTTGCCTTGACACAAACTTCCTGACAAAATGGTTTTCCAATTATCACATCACCCATTCTTTCATCACGGTAAACATCCATATTTTCAACAACTGCAAAATCGGTCACAACATAAAAGTTTCCAACAAAAATAGGCACGTTCATAAAGGCTCCCAGAACATTTTCCCCCCTAAATGCAATTTTATATTTCATTATAGAATTATAGAATTTTTTTAGACATAATATTGATTGATAAAATTGGGAAAAAGTTGGCATTGATATGTTCAAAACCTATCATGCCTGAAAACTGCAAGTTATAAGCACAATCAATATGGATCTTTCTATCAAAGTGACAAAAACTAGGGTATTCATCAATCCCATTACTTATCTAATTATCATTATTCCTAGTTTCGACTATATCCTCCATGGGTTCATTAATCACTTCAGATTCTTCAATCGTTAGACCTAAGTCTTCTACTTGATTTCTCCTAAGCTCTAATGGTTTATTTAGATCATTAAGTTCGATATAGTCTCCATAAGTCGGGTCAAGTGATCTATTCAAAATTAAAGCTTCTCCCATTAGTCTAGCTTCTAAATCAAGTTCCATTCGTTCTCTTAGTCCTAACGCATAAACTCTCTTGATTATATTACTAGTAGGTTTATCACTTTTGAACATAATTTTGTCATCCCCTACTCTTAAAGTAATTTATCTTTTAAACACGTCCATCTTAGCGTAGCAATAGACAAGAATGATATTCCTAGGATCAAGGGGACTTTGATATCCTCGGACATATTTAAAACAACAAAGTCTACTGGGAAGACAAATTTATCAATACCTACTATTATATTTTCCACTATACCCTTGGGACATTTTATTGTTCTATCTGCCAATTCAATTATCAACTTAGTAGGAGTCAATTCACCTAATCCTAGATTGGTAAAGGTTGAGTAAGACATAACATTTATACTAGCTCCTAAGTCAACTAAGGCCTTTTCAAAAAAAAAAAATTAATATAACAAGGTATAGTAAAACTCCCTGGGTCTTTTTTCTTTGGAGGTAGAGAATCTTCAAGAATAGCTGAGTCATGTACGTTCATTAATGCTTCGATTTGGTATCCCATTCTCGGCTTATCCATGAGTTAACTCTTCAGTGCCTTATTTTCTTTATAACTATCATCAATCAATCGACTTGGAAAATGAATTATTGATTGATTTGGCTTGAAAAACTGCATCTTGTTTTGGTGGCTCGATAGGCGTATCCTACAGGCTCGATACGGCGTATTAAGGATGTTTCATTTTCAACGGTAGTCGAGATCGACTTGACATGATCTCTCAGGTTTGTTTTAGTTGAACTGGGTAGACTTCCAGATCCCTTCTCTTAAAGTACCTTGCTAATTTTCCCAATTTGAATTTCTAAAGCTTTGATCGAGGCTCCTTGATTTCTAATAGCAGCATCCATCGAGGCTTGAATTTCCTTGATCAAATTAGAGTTTTCATCATGTCTCTTTGCAGATTTAGCCATAAGTTTGCTCAGCGATTCTTCCATTATTTGTCTTCGCTCTTGATATGATGGATTCCCATGATCTCTTTGGTAGAATCCCGGAGCAGCTGCTCTATATCTTTCTCCTTGGGGAAATGGTACTTCAAATTGAGTGTAGTATACTTCTTCAAATGTTTTTCCTTCTTCTTTTAGTAGACAATCCTTAGTGTAGTGCGGCCCACCACATGATTCACAACCAACTTGAGCAACATAAACTCTTTCATTTACTTTCTTAATCTCCCTTCTAAGGTTGTTTAGTTGTACTTGAATAGCAGCTAATCCATCAGATGTGTCAGTACTTCTAGCCCTAGTAGACATTCTATTGTACTATTTTTTAGAATGATCAACCATGTCTTAGATGGCTTTCTTAGCATCAACAGCCTTCATAGTCGGTATGGCACCCTTGGAATAAAGAATTTGTCCAGTAGGTACATCCAATCCTTTGTAAAACAAGATCATTTCCTGCAAATCTGTCAAATAATTATGAGGACATCTCAATAATAGTTCTTTGAATCATTCCCAAGCTTGGTAAAGAGTTTTGTCAGGCTCTTGTTGAAAGTTATTGATCTCCTCCATCTTTTAAGCAGTTCGGGCAGGCGGACAGTATTTACTTAGAAATTTCTTCTTAAGAGTTTCTCAAGTGATAATTGAACCAGATGGTTCGTTCCTTAGCCATCAACTGGCAGCACCGGTAAGTGACATAGGGAAAACTCGAAGCATTATCTGATCTTGAGTTACTTCAGGTATATGGAATAGGTCGACAATCTTAAGAACTTTTTCAATTGCATCTTCATTATCTGATCCACTAAAAGTGTTATCACGTAGTTATTTGAGAAATTGGCCTTTCAACTCAAAGTAAGCCTTATCATCAATCTTAGGCCTAGCAATTCCCGATCCATAGTCTTCTCGGGTCTTCATCATGTATTCTTCCATAGTTGGTTCCCTATTGCTTCAGTAACTTCTTCTTCACTCTAATTCTCGGGATCGGAAAATAAATCAAATTCCGTTGAACTCAAATAGTCAAGACTCATTGTCTTAGAGAGCCTCCTTGTTGAATGAAATACTCGTTCAGGTTCTTCGAAAGGTGTAAGCGGGTTTTTGGCAGAACTCCTAATCATGCCTCTTGAAACAGAGGATAAACAATCAGTAGGATAGGCTCGGAAGAGAGAAAACACTAAAAACTATAAACAAGAATAAAATATGAAAAATTCAATGTGCTGCTGTATCAGATGATCGATACGCTGTATTCAATTAACTGAATACATCGTATTGATCTATTGATCAGAATACAATGTATCTGTGTTGAAAAGGTTAATACGTTGTATTGGTCAGTCTACCAGATAGTAACAAAAAAGAAAAACAATGCAGAAAATTTAAAACACACAATATGCAATAATATACAGTGCAAACTAATCTAAGTTAAATTAAACTAAAAACACTAATAAATAAGAATTAAACAATTTCACTCCTCGGCAGCTGCACCAAAAACTTGATTGTCGTTGTGCATAGGCATTAATGCGTGGTTACCAAGTTTTACTATTAATATTGTTGTCAGCTATAACCTAGAACAACACTAACGGAGCAGTATAACCCAATCAATTGTAGTATCTTGTTAGTAAGTAGGGTGTCGATCACTAAGAGCGAGAATGTTAATACTTAATTATCAGTATTTTAGTTATCTAAGTTAGTATTAAATTATTCCAAGTTATACCTAAGTTAAACCTAAACTAATGGTAAAAGGGGGTTTTCAGCCAGAGAGACTGGCACGAGTTTAGGTTTACCTAGACTGAGATTGGGTGAATAACACACATAAATTTGATAGTTAGAAGATAGAGAAGCGGTCAAGCCTTATGTAAGGAAAACGTATTAACCATGTTTAAAATCAAATATACAAGTTGGTTTTATTTATAAATGCAATGATTTTCCTTACCTCATTGTTTGATATATCATTCTTATAATCAAGGCTTGCTTCTTGTCCAAAAACTTAGACATGCTATACTGTTCTCAGTTGAACACATCCGCATAAAGTAATCATGGTTGATTATAATGTATCTTAGAAAACAACAAGCGTGGTCTTATTGAATCCTATCTCATCGAGACTTTACTAACCTATGGTTTAACGGCTCTTTATATATTAGTATTTCACTTTTTAGATCTTTACCCAAGGAATTAGAACGTTATTTGTTGATCCTAGGTCACCTGCTAGTCTAACATATTCACTAAACCAGAGGCAAAGACAGGTCAATATTTGTGATCCTATTACTCTAGATATATAAATTGCAATATGGAGAGCTATCCCAGCATCTAGTCCACTTGGTCTATTTTCTAGATCCAGATGAATGATAGGTCGCATACTTAAGCACATAAACGAGTATAAATTGATAAACATAAAGCAACACACAACTTATAAGATGCAATCAAGATAAACATAAACCAAACATTAAATTATCATAAACATGACATGCCTAAAGGTATTAGGCAATAGCTATTGTAAAGAATACGTATTTGATAGACGAACGATTAAGGTAACCTAACCAAGTTTAATGAATGATACCAAAAACCAAACGCATATTAAGAGTATACGAATTTACAAGGTTTCCTATGGATTGAAGGGCGTTGCAAGATTTTCGTTGCTCATCTTCTCTTCTAAAAATCGAATCTGGTGGTTACTGTATTTCTCTCAGTGTTCGGTATAAAAATTGCACACCAAAATTCGTATTTAGGGTTCGGTATTGCTAGCCTCTTGGAATGTTGGTCATACGCCGTATTGGAAGTTTTGTCAATACAGGTATTGGGTGTTTTCTAGATGGGGACCACGATAAATATCTTCCAGAATATTTCATGAATTGCCAGTGGATACGTATAAGGTCTTCTGAAAATGTGGTATTGGTCCTGTATATCCTTTGTGGTTGCTTGTAAAGTTCAAGCGCAGATACGCCGTATCTTCCTTGATGGATACGCCGTATTGGTTGTCAAAACAACAGATTCTTGATTTCTTCATTTAAGCTCCAAAATGTGTGCCTTTTAGTTAAATTTCACCAATTGCTCGATATTTACTGCAAATAAAAAATATAAGCAATTAAGTACCAATTCATGCATAAAATAATATAGAACGAGCAATTTAGCTGGGATAAATGATGCTATAAAAGTGACGTTATTTGATGCCATCAAGGATGTCAAGGATGATAATAGTATGGGAGTGTGTAGATCATGGGCCCCAACTAGAGTCCTCCTACAGGTAACATCCTAACAAATGATGTGGCATATTGAACGGAAAAAACTAAACGCTACATTTTTGAATACCGACGCTAAACATACCGGTACAATCCCAAAACCTTTTGTTGGTGTCAACATTGACTAGGATCTCCTTTATGTTTTAATGATGTCAAATACATGTTCGCAAACGTAAAATAACACACAATAGACAAAATCCGAAAAAACGGATTGGGGAATCTGACACGATGGGCACGCGTCAGCGTGTGGCCAGCGCGCCACTCGTGAAGTTCATTTTTATGGATTTTGTAATTCGGCTTTCCTCTTACCCGACACATGTGGAAACTTCAATAAAGGTATGTACATGATATTTGAGTATTTTGTAACATTCCAAATGAGGTTTAGACTTAGAGAGGAGCAAAAACGAATCTTTCGTTTTTTTATAAAGGTGCCAACTCAAATCTTTTATCAAACGCCTCTAGCCAAGGCCGAAACTTCTTTTTAAACCTAGTATGATCATGTTTTTAACATACTAACAATCAAAAGTATTCATTTGACCTTAATTCGGTTTTACGTTGTTTCTATCACGTCACGGTTTTACTTCATTTTTCTTTATTGGTGTAAACTATTTCAAAGTCACTTTGCGTAAATGCATCATTTCCCGTGTATGGTAAGGCTTTACCAGGGAGTATCTAAGATGCAATCACTTTACTTGATTAATCAAGAAGATAGTGATGAAATCCATTGTTGATTATCATGGATTAAAGTCTTACTGATTATTTAAGTTTGTGGTATCTGGAGATTAATTGTGCTTTGAGTTTTCTCATCTCCCTACCTATAAATATTTTAAAAACTCACATGTATTCCTCACATGTACAAGTCCACACTTCTCTATACAACCCATTCTTCCTAATCATTTTTTCACCCTTCTTATCCAACATATAATTCCATCTCTTCCACACACACTCCAAACACCTTTTTCCTAAACAACCCCATAATCACATATGCTTACTATTTTCTCTCTTATTGGCAATGTTTTATTAACCCTAACCAATCCTTTGATTTCACCATCATCTTCATTCTTCATCTTCATCTTTAAACCTTCGCCAAATAATCCCTAAATCCTATCCTTAAAATGCCAACTCACATTCCCTTACACAATGTACTATCCTTCTACTTGTTGTACCTTATGTTCCTACATTTCAAATAATATATCCTCTACATCTTTTAAAAACATTCTCCACCACTTATTCACTATTCACCTTCTTCTTTACAACATTCAAATTTCACACACACACACACTTCTTCATCCTCACCCTTGATCAAGCCATTTCATCAATCCAAGTTCCCATAATTTTTTCTCCACCCTTAAATTGAAACTAAAACAAACACAACAAACACACTTTCTCTTCTACCCTTGATCAAGCCACCTCATCAATCCAATATACCTCATTACTAAAATGAATTTGGAAGATTAGTTCAAGGAAGAAAGGCATACTAGCCTAGTTACTACCTTATTAGTGTGAAGAAAATGTTTCCTAGTGCAATGTCTAATTACTGTTTATTATGGTGGTTATAATTTCATTAGGCCCGAGTTATAATCGAAACCTAACCTATACTTCCTATGATCTCAATCTCGCTGCTCACGGAAATCGAGCGTCTAGGTTGTAGTCATTAAACCCCCAGCTATCCTCGAGACTTGTCTAAGTGTCGACAATCCCACTATTCGACACTAAACCCTCCTAATTTCTTGCGCTTTATAAATGCATGATATAATGCATACGGTGGAATGGGAAACTCCTACAATTGAAATAGTTTGATCCTATCTCGTGTATCCTAATAGACTACCTTTCAACTACTTAAGCCTGCTCAATAGCTAAAAGGATCTACACTAACCTTAGCACTAGCAAAACCCGATATCTATCAACAAGCAACAAGAATATCCAAACAAACGACAATTAAACTAAGAAACACACATTATCACAATAATGGAATCATAATTAGGCTAGCACTAAAAGTGCTTAGCCAATCATAATAAAAGTTGCAGAAATAATAATGAAAGAAATCATGGATTAATTGAACATTATAATTCTTACAAACAGTCGATGAATGACTAATACAAATACAGTTTCAAGCAAATTCTCCTTTAGAATGATGGTGATTCGAGTTGGAAAATCCCTTCTAGAGAAGTCCTAGTCGTCACCTCTGAGTCCTCTCTCCAATGAATGACGAAATAGCATAAATATGGCTTGTATTTATAGCCTCGATCCAGCTATGGCGTATCCTTAAGTGAGGAGCTATGCCGTAGTTCCCATAATGCATGTGAATCTTCAAAGGTTCAATATAGCTATGGCGTAACTCAGGGGTATGAGCTACGCCGTAGTTTCTTTCAATGTAATATAATTATCATAGCTACGGCGTAACCCCAACGGGTCAACTACGTCATAGTTAGATTAATCCATAAAGGCTTGAGTAGGATCGAGTACGGGTTACGACATAGTTCCATCGATCTAACTACGCCATAGTTTTCATCTGGAGAATCTTCTTTGTGTATTTTCATCACACATCCTTCCATTTTTGTGTCTTTCCGTTCTAAAGCTCCTATTTTCCTAAAAACAAAATATGAAACAATTAAGTACACATTTTAATAGAAATATAACAATTATGAGCATTTTACAATGATTTTGATATTAAAAAGTATAAACTATATACGATGGTTCAACTCTTCAATTAGGGCACCGATACGCCGTATCCATGAATGGTAATACGGCGTATCCATTTGAATACGGGCTCTTCCTTGGCTTTTTGGGAGAAACTTAATACTGTGTATCACTAAATAGGGATACATCGTATCCTTCCTTTAGTAAGATACAGTTTTCTTTGTTTTTGATCAAAAATGCTATGTTTTCGGTGCGCTCCATAAAACCTAAATATTAAGAAGTAAGCAATTAAGTATCAATATCCAGACAAAATAATAGCAATTGAGCAATATATTAAGAATAAATGATCACTAAAAAGTGTTCTTATTTGATCACGTCAAATATTTCCCCACTTGATTCTACCCGCCCTTAGTTAGACCTTAGCTTTTTAACTAATAAAAACCTCCCCAAACAAAGTCCAGGAAACAATTTTAAATTAATTACTCAATCAGAAGTACGCATAACCAAACACCTCACGAAACAGATAATGAAAACACTCAAATCTAGGGATGGCAACGAATTGGGTTTGGGTCGGGTTTTAGTGAACCCGCACCCGTTTATAATTTCCAAACCCGTATCCGTCCCAATACCCAATCGATACCCGATTAGTATTATCCATCGGCTTTTCGGGTTTACCCGCGGGTTTCGGTTATCCGTAATTGAATATTCGTTGGACATGAACAATGTAAGAAAAATATGATTTCGTTCATGGACAGTGTAAAAAATATGCCTAAGTATGAAGTTCAAAATGATCAAATGATCAATATACACTTATACTATCATAACTATTGTAATGAAATCAAGTTAAATAATATATGTAATTGACCAAGTTAATGGATAAATTAAATGATAATAAACAAACAATTATTGCATTAAAGATAAAATAAAAAGAATAAACCTTAGACATAAACTCCGAAGATGAAAGAACTGATACAAAAAATTTGAAGAAGTCCAAGCTAATAAAATAGTTTGTAATTACCAAGATATGGTTGGTAAAAATAACTTTTAGAAAACGAGTAGTCAAATATTTTGTACACGGCTAGGAGCCCAAATTGCCCTTATATAAAAACGGCAATAAAAGCGGGTACGGATTCGGGTAAACGGGTACGGATACGGGTAAACGGGGCGGGTATTACCAGAACCCGCAACCAAACCATATACCCCGAGAAAAACAGAAAATTTCACCCGAACCCGTATCAAAAACCCGCCAACCAAGCCGGTCCCCGAACGCCGATCCCAAAACCCATAACCGGTTCGGGTTTTGGTTTTCCCCATCGGTTACGGGTGCTTTTGCCATCCCTACTTAAATCACTCAACTAATATATGTGGTAACATTTAGCGGTTCGCTCAATTTCTTGGTCATGACGAATATTCTATCATAAGCTTGACAAGAATGCACATCTCCACCACTAGAGTTTAGAAGTGACTAATCTAAAAGGCAAATGGGTTTGACAGGTAAGGCTAGCGGGTGAATAATTATTATAAATGCAATCTTTATCAAATAACATAACCCAAATATAGAGATGACAAAACCACAAGTGATTGTTGTCCTCTAAATCAAGCATGTTAATGGTTAGGATTAAGAAATAAGGATATTAAGAATGATAAAGGGTAGGATAAGACATAGAAAACATTTATAAATGGTGTAAAAAATGGAAAGTAAACAAAGCAAATAGATATAAGTCCCATAACAAACAAGACACTTTTTATTGACTAACTCACCTTTTAACACGGAAAACACACGCTTATTGGTAACATGAATTAGACTCAAATGTGAATCGATCATCATACCAAGTTGGCTCAACCAATCAACCAACTCCCATTCATCCCAAAAATAATACAAAATAGTGGTTAATTACGACCACTAATACACTAAGAATACATAGTTGGTAAAATTATGACCAACTCTTAAGATATAACCAAACTGTACAATCTTTGGTTTATAGAACGTACCAAATGATATTCGTCATAAAATATATAATCAGTTAAGTTTATACGAACTCATATCATACAACCTCTCCTTTCTTTTCTCTTTTTTTCTTTTTCTATTTTTTTAACTACGCAAAGAATTGAAATAAATCGCTAGGAAAGTCAGCATTTTACTTGACTTTAGAATTCCACTCGACATAACTCATCATAATGATTTTGATACTTTAAAACTCGGATGCCATCATATAAAGTTAGAGTGCATAACACAAATGTACAAGACTCTTCATAATTTCACATTCCCTATTGCATTATGGAATATTTCCGGCCATAAACTCTCTAAAAAAGACTAGATAAGAAACTCACACGAACACATAAAAAGTGAATAATTTCCCTTAACAAGCAATAACCAACACCTTAATATAATGGTAGGATAAGGTGTAACGGTGTAACGAAACATATAACATATAATGGTGTAACAAAAAGAAAATGAATGGCTCAGCGGGTTTTCTAATGTATCTTACTTTTATAATGAGAGTGACAAAGGGTTTATATCGGGAGTTCACTAACCAGTGTAGTTAGCTACTGACACAATATGTAGGCTATTATTATAACACCCCGTGTTTTTCAGGTCATATTACGACTCCGTACTTTCGTCATTTTAAATTTGTTGTACTATTTCATTTTAGACTTTACCTTAATTCGCGTAGTTAGCCATATAAATCGCATTAGTTAAATCGCGTGATCTCAAAAATTCAATGTTTACTAGAAAACATCAAATACACTCATTAAGGCTTTACATAAGTCCATCATACTCGCTATTTAATTTACATACGCGACAAGAAAAGTGGCAAAATCACATTCATTCTACCCTATCAAAAATAAAAGCCATTCAAATAAACTACACCGAAAATTAACTTATGTAAATAGAGGAAATTAGAGGAACCATAAGATAAAAATTCCTACAATCTAGCCTACAATAATCATATGTTCCCTTATTCCAAGTTCTCCAGCCGATTAATACAAAGAAAAAAAGATAACAAAAATCCATTCCTAACTTAACCCTAATATCCAACGAGTAAAAGCCCAAATCTCCTTTTCCCTAAACCCACTTATACCCGTGACCCTCTAGCTGCTACTCCTCATTGGTTTTGCCTCCAAGCTTTACACAATAATCACCTTTAAATCTACTGTGCATTGACTATGTGAAAACCCAGATATTCTTTGCCTTGAATGGGATTACACAAGAATGTGACTCAAGAACGAATCACTATGCATGCCATTCAAGTGAGCATAAAGGACCAGTTTGCCTCCTTTGAAAACACAACAACAACAGCTTCATTTGCATCAAATTCCATCTCCTCTTACTTTTATTTCGGTTTATACACAACACTCAAACAAGCTCACACCTTTTTCTTTGTATCTTCAATCGAATACAAGAGTATCCAAACCCTAAAAACCTTGAAAACCCTAACCCTAAATCCATCCTTTTGGTTTCTTTTCTTTTCTTGGTCGACGAAACATCAGGCAGCAACCCCTTTCGTTTTTCTTGTGATCAAGCTAGTGCAAGATAGTCCAAGGGTATTAATTAAGTGGTGTTGGGTTGCTCATCGAGGGTTAATAGCAAGCAAGGGTTAGCCAGTCTCGGTTCAAAGCACGCCTGGTTTTCTTTACTTTGTGAGTTTCACACATATTTTTATATATAAATCCATACGTTTTATGGTGGATTTATGCGAGTTAAATCCTTCATCATTACTTATATTATATGTGCAATGCTCATGTTCTATAGGGTGTGCTTGGTAAGACAAAGAAAACATATTTTTCTATAGTTTCTGATATATATAACGAACGAACAAGAAAGAAAACTCCATGAAACATGGAAGTGACTAATGAAACATAGGCCATGGTTATACAAGGGTGATGGGTTAGAAGTCTAGCCATTTTGTAACTTAGATATGATATTGGATAAAAAGAAAGAGTGCCTGCTGAAGCTATTATAAAGCACGGCCCACACCAACAACTTTGAGTGCACCATTCGACCTCTAGGCGTAAATATAGAGTCAGACCTTGTGTGTTACGTAAGAAGGACCTAGGATACTTTGTTTTGCCCCTAGAATCACCAAATTTTGTCAAGTAAATAAATAGTTATAAGGTCTCAAAGTTCGAGGTATAAGTCTGCCATTTGCCTTTTGTAACGTAGCCCTAATGGGTCGACTTTAAGCCCTGTTTTGACCCACTTAGACTTAGACATAGAGAAAACAAGTAGGGGCATTTTATAGTTGACATGGTATGTTGCATTTAGCAACTCGAATCACTAACAATGGTTAAGAAATGAACTCGCAATCATGGCCCAAAGTTAGTACTACTGCCACGCAGTTAATACTGTCGACAGAAAGTTCGACACCCCCTACTTTGGCCTCATTTTTTACCACGATATTGACCTCCGCCCCCAAAACTTATAAAAGGTAAGTTATAATAGACCTAGCCTGGTTTTCAGATGTACTTTTAATTTGTCCTAACATTAAGTAACGAGTCCGCAAACTGATTTCAAAACTATGACCACGCAACACTATAAGCTGAAATGACACCATTTATTTTCTAAGTATAAAACCACCTAGCGACCCGCACACGTTTAGCACTATTTTTAACTACTTAAATGACGTTTTTAGCCGAAA
>BQNB010120501.1:3194-20621 GCA_026074375.1 Tanacetum coccineum | reverse complement strand
GATCCCTTAGAGGTTTGGGGAGGGGATGTTTGGCTAGGGGAGGTCTCGAGTTCGAGTCCCACCTGGGACTTTTACCCCTTCAGGTGGAATAGGAGGAAGTACATGCGGGTTTGGGGTACAACATACTGCCCAATTGGATGTCACTGCTAGACCTGAACCACTAACAACTAACAAACCGTTCTAAAAAAGGCCTTTCAATAATAACAATAACAATAATAACACCAAAAGGTCTTCTTCTAATAGTAATATCAATAGAGGACCTAATCCTAATGCAAATTGTAAAAATTATGGTAAATTTGTCATACTATTGACAGATGTTATGAGATTGTTGGTTTTCCACTTGGGTTTAAAAGAAATGCTAATACTGGAAAACAGAGTTTTAATGCTAATACTGATGTAAAAGTTAATGATAAGCAGTCTTCTTCTAGTCTTTCTTTTGTTTTTACTTTTGAACAGATGCAAAAGCTGTTAAATTTGATCAATGATAATAGTTCTGGAAGTATACATGCTAATATGACAGGTAGGGCTTCATTCTTCAATGATAATGTCGGGTTTAATATTAACTTTTTGACATTTTATTGTGCCAACTCAAAGTTATATGCTCAAACTATAACTTTGGATGGATCATAGATTCAAGTGCTAATCAGCATCTGACTGTGTCTACTGTTGGCATGTTTAATGTTATTGACATTACTAGTCTTAAAATCACTATAAGTCATCCAAATAGAACTCTTGGTACTATTAGTCATATTGGGAATCTTAAATTCTCTAATAATGCCATTCTTTATGATGTGCTGGTTGTTCCTGGATATTTTGTTAGTTTGTATATATTAATGGGCGTTAAGTTAGATTCAGATTCCCCATACTAGCTAACCAAGTCACATTAGTACTCTAGCTCGCTCAACTCGTTTTTTGTTAGTATATATTAACGGGCGTTAGGTTAGATTCAAATTTTTTTTTTAAGTTATTCGTTCGGGTTCATTTAGGGACCCAAGATGTATAAATTAAAGAACAAATAAAATGCATGCGTAGGAATAAAATGACTAGAAACATTTTCAATAAGAAAACAAATATTAGAGGATATAACAGGCTTGGTCCAAGCCCGAATATGGGTTGGATGCATTAGCGTTTCTAGTATATTATATGTTGCACTATAAATACATATCAATAATACAATACCTCTCATGAGGTTTTCATTATTCAGCATTGTATTAGAACGGGTTTGATCCTCAGACCTAGGTGGCTAAGTTGAGCCGCCTCTTTTATAACATCCGTCAAAATCTAGCAGCCACCATTTATCTTTTATTCAAAAGAAAAAAAATGTCTATGCTTTGCTTTTTTTTGTTGCTGCATGATGAAGATTAATCTCCGCTTGCTGTCGAATGTCGTCATCAAAATTAATTATTTACTTTACTGCTTTACTGCTTTTGCTTTGCCCCGATTTGTTTTGCTTTTGCCGTTGCAGATGAAGATTTGTCTCCGCTTGTTGTTGAAGGTCTTCATCAACAAAACTTTTATTGTTTAATGTATATTTAGCTTTCTCATCCAATCTGAGCTTTCACGATTTCGCCGCTCGGATTGCGAAAGAGTATTAGAGGATATAATGGTCCAAGCTCGAATGTGAGTTGGATCTACTAGGGTTTTTAGTAGGTTCTATTTTGTATTAGGTGATAGGTTAGTTGGTCAAAGTCTGACTTGTGGGTTGGGTCCATTAGGGTTTTTCTATGCGTCACTCTATAAATATTAGTAAATAATATATCATAACCTACGGGGTTTATCATTGTCTAACATTTATTCAAGGGTAAATAGGCCCAAGCCTGGTTTGTGGGCTTTGGGTCCATTAGAGTTAGGGTTAAGCATTTATACACTATAAATAGTGATCAATAATAAAGTTATACCTGTGGGGGTTTACATTGTCTAACATGGAATCGGAGAGGGTCTGATCCTCAGACCTAGGTGGCTACGTTGAGCCGCCTCCCCTAAACCATCCTATCAAATCTTAGTCGTCACCCTTTAACCCTAATAAAAAAACCACATCATCGATTATGAATAAGTCAAAAACCAATCACATGATCATTTGTTCCTTTCTTAACCATTTGCTAAAAGATGGAGCTTATAGAAAACGTTACCTCCAAATCAAAAGGAAAAAAGAAAACCTTGTTCCAAATGGGCCGGAGTTGAAGCCTATAACAGTGGAAGTGATCATCACAAAGTTGGAGGAATAGAAAGTTTGAAGTGGGATTTTTAAGGATCAAATTTAACATTAGTTTTATGTTAAAAAAAGTTATAGTTGTTTTATTGTTTGTTTGTTTGTTTTTATTTGTGTTGGTGATTTGTGCTAGGTCACAGATCCACACGATCGTCTGTTTATTTTTATTTGTGTTGGTGATTTGTGGTAGGTCACAGATCCACACGATTGTTAGGATACTTTGGGTTATCCTTTATGTTTCGAGATACTTTGGGTTATCCCGTATAAAATAAATCTTTGTTTTATCTATGTTTATCAGTTTGCTTGAAGATTTGTCTCCGCATGTTGGCGGATTTCTTCAACAACTACTGATGTCCATGTGTGTGACGCTTCTGTTGCTGCTTGCTACGATATGAAGACGGTGCTACAAATTAAGTTTTACTTGTCTTTATGTAACCTTTGCCCTTTTAGTATTTTGAATATTCTAATTTAGTCCTTCGACTATTTGGCGTTTGTCAGTTATTTATAATATTGTACCGTGTAGCCGGTGGTGATTTTATGAGAATTGAGGAATTTTATGGTTTATTGTGTATAATAATCTTTTTAGAGGTTATTATTGTGTTATGTAAGTTCCGGGTGGTTGACCTGTGAATTTCTGATAAATGCCGAAAAACGAGTCCTGACACGTCCGTTAATGTCAAAATGAGCTTTTGGGAGGTCTTATATGGAAATATGTCAAGTAAATACTCTAAGTTATTGGAAAAACATTTTTAAAGTGAATAAAAATGCTAAGTAACTTCGGGAAATATTTTTCGAGCAAGTTTTATGAGTTTTTAAGTGATCCCGACACAAAACGATGACACCCGAGACCTCCTAGGATCCTTGGCCGGCTATAGAACAAAAAAAGAGACAAGATGGCTTCTTTTTAGGAACCACGGTCCTTGAATGAGTACAAGTAATTTGTTTGCTTCCATATCACACATTCCATCCTTATTTTCAAAATAAATCACACACACTTTCTCTCTTTCCTTCTCCTTTTCTCGTTCGATCCACATACACACACACACACTCTTATAAATTTTTAAATTTGACCAAAAACATGAAGATTGGTGATATTTTAGGTTGATTCTAGTGTTCGGGTATTCATTAAAACAACGTTTGGGTTGTCCGGTTCGCGTCGAAATTTATTTTGAAGACCATTTTTGTAAGTATTTTAAATTTATTTTTAACTTGTACTTTTGGGTTGCTAGTGATGCATAGATGTTAGTTGTACGTCCCGATCGTTAAAAATCGAAAGCGAAAAGTTTACAAATGAATGTTTAGGGTGCATTTGGGATTCGAAATAAAAAGGAAAAAATATAAGGTTTTGTTAGTTTTGATATTGTGGTCGTGATGGTTGAAAAACATATATTTTCTATGTAGCTTATTTTGTATATAGCTTATTTTGGGCTTATTAGAGTGTTCGAATAAGCTTATTTTGGGCTTATATGCCCACGACATCAAATGTAGATACAAGAAGGGTATTTTTTGGTTATTATCCTAGTATGTCATATTTTTGTGGACTAATATTATAGCTCATGGTGACAACCAAATGCGATACGTAGCTTATTAGCTTATTTTTAAGTTTAATATTCATATTTTTAGCATATGGGCTCACGGCCCAATAAGCCTTGGTGAGCCGTGGCTTAACTAGAGTTTATTGTGGTTCGGGTTACTTATTTACTTATTGATTTGAACTTATATATGCTACTGGGCCTTGGTTTTAGGCTTAGAAGTTTTGGGAGTTTTGACGAGCTTTTAGGAAGTGAAAAATACTTGTGAAATTATATAAAAGGTCGTTTTGAGAAAGTATCTTGGTAAACGTTGTGAAATCTGATTTTTGGAATTTGGTTCGGAAAGTGTCGAAATGTTGGAATTTGTTTGAAAATAAGGTTTAATAACCTTGGAAAACGTCATATAAACGTACGGGTCATGCCGAAATTTTGTAAAAAGTATATACTTAGAATTTTTACTTAAAACGTGATTTTTATTTTAATAATAAAATATTATTATTTTATTATTTTAATAAGTCGACTAAAAGACGAAAAATATAATTTTTCTCGAAACTTTTCCAAAATGTTTAGCAAACATAAACGTTCTATTTCGTATAATATAAATAATATATTTATGGTAACTAAGTGCACCGAATGGGCTTATCGAAATATATTTATGATTATATATTATAAATATTTACTTATATTACTTATCTATTTTGCTAAATAGTATAAGTATATTGTACTCAGATAGAGGTTTGATATGGTATCTTGGACTTATGTCGTCAACCATCACACCATTAAAACGTTTAAGATAATCGTACAACGAGCGTCTAGCCTCTATGCATCATACTTGAAAACTATTTTGGAAATGAATAATTTAAAATGGGACATTAACTGAACTAGGTCGTGTGCGTACGTCGTTGCATTTGCTTGTGTGATATTGAGATTTCTGTGGAGACAGTTGCTTGAGGTGATTCCTCGTAGCCCTATTTTTACTGTTTTCTGTTGGAGAAAATGATACTCAAATGTGTTTTGAACTGTTTTCTGAACTGTGCGAAACGTGGTTTTGTTTTCGGGACAATTTATGTGCTTATGATTGCTATGTGAATATGTGTAATGTGATCTTACTTGCATGTACTGTGTTTGACATGGCAAGGGATGTGGTTCTTCACCCTAATTTGCTCCAGCTGGTAGGCTTTAGGAGTGGTATGTCATCGGGGTTGCGACCCTAAGAGCGTTGATACGCGCAGGTGATAAGACTAGCAGGGATGCTAGGTCTTGGTACATGATTAGAGGGGATGCTAAGTCATGGCTTTGTTTGCATATATTCACTGTCATATAGCACAATTGTCCAATCGTTTGAAATATCGGCACAACGACTAGGTTTTGAGTCAAAACCTATGAGCTCACCAACATTATTGTTGACGTTTTCGAGTATTATTTTCAGGTGATGTTAATGATCGTTAGAGTATGGTGCTTGTAGCAGACTTTAGAGAATCCCGTAGGAATCTTGTTTGAAAAGTCTTGCATTTAATGTACGCTTTGGATTTGGTTTTCTTGAGGATCGAGATAAGATTTTATGGACCTCTGCGAGGGCTTAATATTGTAATAATTGGCGACTATGTGTTGTGTTTTTTATTTGGGACATCACTCAAGGTTATATTGAGGTTGATGATCATTATGACACTTTTCATTTATGCATTTTAGATTTTTCTATTTTGTATCTTGTGTTGTGATTGATCATTATGTCGCATTTTCGTGTTTTCGCCTATGACGGGGTGTGACACTTTAATATTTTATGTTTTCTCTTCAGTCCGAGCTTTCGTGATTTCGCCGCTCGGACTGCGGGGGAGTATTCGAGGATAAATAGGCTCAATCCCGGTTTATGGGCTTTGGGTCCATTAGGGTTAGGGTTATACATTTGTACTCTATAAATAGTGATCAATAATAAAGCTGTACCTACGGGGGTTTACATTGTCTGGGGCACTGTGTTATACCTCTGATATTTTAAGTTTAAAGTACTAAGTGATCACTTTACTTACTATTAGGGTACCAATATACATTTTGACCTAATAAAGTGGCGATAACTAGACATCTAACGAGATTCTACTCGTGAATCGTGATAATCAAATTCACCTCTCTTTCATAATGACATTTAGGAGATCAATACTTTCCGCGATACTTATGTGCCGAGTGAGTTAATGAAGAAAAACAAACTTGTTGACAATAACTAAAAGAAATGCAATATACACAAAGCACATGGACTCTTTTTGTTATTTACCCAAATCTTAGTTCTTACTTAAATCTTACCAATCTTGCCAAGCACACTTGGTTTTCTTAATAACAATTATAAATTTGATTCAGTTAAATTCATTTCACTCCAAAAATTAACATCGACCTGATAATCCTACTTAATATCAAAAAGGTACATTTATTTCTTAATCAAATGTAAGATAACAGGTGGTCTGGTGATTTTGTTTTTTTTAATTGCACGCCAAGTGTTTGATAAAATTCCTCAATGACTAATAAGCACTTCATGAGTTAATGTTGTTTTTACTTTCAGCAGGGTCAAGCAAGAAGATGAAGGAGATCACAAAAGATACAACGGACCGGAATTCAAAGCGCAAGAAGATGAAGGAGAACACACCGAACCCGAGGATTTCAAAGTGCAATAAGATGAAGGACCGGTTTACACTACTTCCTGACTTTATTGTTCGCCACATACTGTCGTATCTTCTGGATGATCCAAAATCTCGTGTTCGAATGATTGTGTTGTCTAAGAGATGGTTTACTCTAACGGCGTCTTTTCCTATCTTGTATTTCCATTAAGACTTTGACTGGGTTCGTTCGTTTTCTAGAAAGTATGATGAGGAGTATGTCAAGGAGAAGTTTTATAAATACGTAGAACATACCGTGTCTAGATTCTGCGAGCAAAACATCAGTGCACACACCCTCAACATCGCTGCAGAAATCACAAACCTTGAACAAGGAGAACTTTTTGGACGTTGTCTTGATTTAGTTCTTGAAAAAGGCTTGCAAATGATGGATATTCAATTCGATTATTATCCTGTGAAACTGCCATTGTTATGTTTGCCTAACACACTCTTATCTGCCTCTTCGTTAACATCTTTGACGTTGCATAGGTGTGAGTTGCCTCCGTCCTTGATGGTTGGCGTTGTGAAATTCAAGTCATTGAGGCTGTTGTCGCTTTCGAATCTACCGATAGATGACGGTGCCATCGAGTATCTGACTAAAGGTTGCCCTGTTCTTGAAGAAATTTATCTCAGATATTGTTATGGCTTCAAAACGTTTTGTGTTAAAAGGCATCAGAATCTGCTAAAAGTTGAGATTTACTGTAACTGCACATTTCTACCTGAAAGAATAGATGTTGAAGCTCCAAATTTAAGTTATTTTCTTTTAGAGAGTAGCAAATATAAAGACAAAGCCCCCTCTATGCTTCTGGGTTCATGCAAAAATCTAACAACATTTTGTTACTGCGGGTTTCCATTTAAAAGATTTAATGACTTCTTATCTAGCTTCCCACTCCTCGAGAATGTGGCTTTAGACCTTCCGCCTCGCGTTAACAACCTGAAGTTGTCAAACAATTCCTTGAGGAAAATACGACTACAATCTCACTGTAATTTGGATGAGACTGATTTGAATGCACCCAATTTACTTTCGTTCGAGTATTGTAATGAAATCAATTTTCACAATTTCGCACCTTTATCAAGGGAGGATTCGTCCCTGACAAGAGGATGTATGAAATGCGATACCACAAAGTATTTTGACATTCTTTGGTTCCAGAAGTTGAGGCGATTTTTGGACAAGAATGGCATTTTTAATGTTTTGAAGTTGGTTATACATAAGGTATATCCCTGAATTCGCATACTTTTTATACAGTTTGTGTCCTTACTTGCTCCCAGACAAATGATATAAATTAATCCCTAACACACAGTTGCGTTTACCAATTGACTTACAGGAGCCCAAAGATGTTGAGAAGCTAAAGGTGATCCAGCAGCCACCTCATGAACTTGAGCATGTTGAGTTTATACACACGCTCCGCATACATGAAGTATCGGTTTATGCAACTGTTTTAGATGCTGTACTTTGGTGTTGTAGGCCTCGATCTCTAACTTTACAAGTGGATCAATTTTCTGACACTAGCGATGTTGTAAAGGTAAGATTTATATGTGCTTACGTTGGTTTAATGTTACTTATCCGTTAGTTGATGTATTTCAGAAACCCACAAAGATAATAACTTATTTCACTTTCATTGCACTTCAACATTGTTGGCTCAAAACCCGTGGATTAGATTCTGTTTCTATGCAAAAATTAAGTAAAGCTTCTAATCTTTTCTCTTCGGTATACATACGAGAAACTACTTCAACAAGAAGATGAGGGCCAAACTAATATTAACTTTGTGCTGCTATCCTCTTCCAAAGACAAACAACACTTCAGTGACTTGAATTCATTGTTGAAAGCGCTATCTCTTGATCAATCAAGCTACAAAATCACCTTTATAAAGGAATAAGGTACACTATTTACCTCTCTAATTTATCAACTCATTCCATTTATATGTGCATAACACATTCTTACGTCATCTTGTTAATATCCCAATAGTTGTCCAAGAAGCACGATAATGGAGCATGCAAATTGTGAGATTTTGCGATCCGTTGGATTAAGGAACGTATCTTGTGATGACACAAGTACATTTAGTAAAAATCTGATATAGTGATTAGTGGACACGTTTATGTAAAAATCTTTTTGAGGTTTACATATGTACTGATGGTTTTTCATGATACTACTAATCTTCTAAGTAAAATCAATCCAATGGTCGATACATGTACTATAGAATTGTTTCTTTCATAACTTTTTGGAGAGAATGTTTCACGATTTGTCGGTTAAAGGGAGTAGGGTAATAATATAGCTAACATTAACACCGTAGAATAGTAAATATATGTGAACAAACTATATAATGGTAAACTAGCACGTACTCGTGCGTTGTGGCGGCGAGTACCTTTTGAAGATTAACCGGAGAAATAAAAAATAATTTGATCCCGTAGGCCTGGTTCATCCGTTTTTATCGGTTCCGACGGGTCCTCTCCGGTTCGTCTTCAGACGGCTTTTATTGGCTAGCCGAACTGATGGTGACTTCGGTTTTCGGTTGAACCCGTTGGTCCGGTCTGGTTTTCGAAACTATATGCACCATAATTTTAAGGAAGCATCATATGTACGCTTGTGTAGAGATATGCTTTTAATTGTTGTACACTGTGAATATGTGATTGTACATTTTGCATAAACATGTGTAAGCTGAAAGTTCAATATTGAAGGTTATTATGCTTTATATGTAGTTATGATAAGTTTCAAAAAGACGATTATTTGGTAGGGCTGTAAACGAACCGGACGAACACGAACGGAGCTTTGTTCGTGTTCATTCATTCAATTTTAGCCAGACAAATAAACGAACACGGTCACTTTTGTTCATGTTTGTTTATTAAGAAATATGGTTGTTCGTGTTCGTTTATGTTCGTTTATTAAGACACTAAACGAACATAAACGAACGAACATACACGATCGAACGTAAATAAACATAAATATTTCAAAAAATATACACAATATTGTGTTTTATTAGTGTTGTTTTGTTTAAGTAAAGCAATTTCAAAAGTATATAAGAAAAAGATATGATAAACGAACATAAACATATATATGATCATAAACGAACGAATAATCGGACGTTCACGAACATAAATGAACGGACAAGACTTTTGTTCATGTTCGTTCATTTAACTCAACGAACGTAAAATGTTGTTCATGTTAGTTCAATTAATAAATAAACGAACATAAACGAACTTTTTACCGAACGGTTCACGATATGTTCACTGAACGTTCAGTTCGTTTACAGTCCTATTATTTGGTGAAAAAACTTCTAATTAAGAGCATCTATATGCATCAAGATTTAAAATTTTGATGAATTTAATGCATAAATTTTTTAATGTGGTTGCATATAGGGGTGTTAGTCGGGTCGGTTTGGTCGGGTTCGGGTCTACTCGGGTCGGGTCTACGCGGGTCGGGTCAACTCAGGTTCGGGTCTGGCCATTTAAGAAAGAAAATTTTTTTTACTTAGGCTTGAAGTTTTAAATAACAATACAATAAAAAGATATAAATTTGTAGCATCACATTTATTTAGCCAAAAGAGTAAAGTGCAAAAATCATCCCTGTGGTTTCTCAAAAAACTGTTTCACGTCCCTCGTTAAAAATCTGCCCAAAACACATCCCTCCGTCAATGTCTTGAGGCACGATACATCCCTTGGACTAACGGTGCAATTTTTTTTCCGTTAAATACCAATGAATGTCTAAAAGGAGGGTATAGTTGTCTTTTTGCTGCCACAGGGATTTATGGTTAACCTTTATTTTAAATTTTTTTAATTTTTTTTAGTTTTTCTTTATTTTTTAATTTTTTTAAGAATATTTTTTTACATTATCATTTGTCAAAAAATTTAAAATTTTTTTACAAAATTTTAGAAAAACATTTCGCCCGTTTTAAAATCATAATTCTTTCATACTTTTAAATTTTTTTTTTAAAATGTACGTTATTATTCGTGAAAAAATTAAAATTTTCTTTCAAAAAGTTTAAAAAAAAATATTTTTTAACATTATTATTCTTACCTTTTACCTTTTTAAAATATTTAAAATTTTCTTTTTTTAACTTTTGAAAAAAAAAATTATTTTTTTTCGTAAGAAAACGTAAAATGTAGAAAACTATTTAAAAAAATTAAAAATTAATTTAATTTTTATATATTTTTAAAAAAATTCGAAGAAAAAAGAAAAAAAAATATTTTTTATTAAAAAATAATTTTTTTAAATTTAAAAAGTATGAAAAAATTCAGAAGTGTGAAAAAATTTAAATTTTTTTAAAATTTTTAAAATTTTTCACAAATAATAACTTAATTTTGTTTTTAAATTTAGAATTTAAAACGAGCGAAAAAAAATTTCTAAAATTTTGTAAAAAAATTTAAATTTTTTGACTAATAATAATATAAAAAAATATTTAAAAAAAATTAAAAACAAAGAAAAACTAAAAAAAAAATTTAAGTAAAGGTTCACCATACATCTATGTGGCAGCAAAAAGACAATTATACCCTCCTTTTAGACCTTCGTTAGTATTTAACGGGAAAAATTTTTGCACCGTTAGTCCAAGGGATGTATAGTGCCTCAAAACATTGACGGAGAGATATGTTTTGGTCAAATTTTTAACGAGGGACGTGAGACATTTTTTTAAGAAACCACAGAGATGATACAATGAGAGAAGTGCAAAAATCATCCATGTGGTTTGTCAAAAAACCGTCTCACGTCCCTCGTTAAATAATTGTCCAAAACACATCAATCCGTCAATGTTTTAGGACACGATACATACCTTGGACTAACAGTGCAAATCTTTTTTTCGTTAATTATTAACAAGGGTCTAATTTTTAACGGTGGAACTATATAGGAGGGTATTGTTGTTTTTTTCCTGCCAAATGGATGATTTTTGAACTTCTCTTTTAAAAAAAAGATTTTTTGTGTTTTTTAACTTAAAATTTTTTTTTTACATTATTATTCGTAAAAAAATTAATTTTTTTTACAAAATCTTAAAAAAAAATTTGCACTTTACAAAAATCTTTTATGTTTTAAAAAAAATAATTAGTTTTTGTTTGTTTTAAAATTGTTTTTACAAAACTTTAAAAAAAATTCGTACTTTTACAATCTTGGTTTTGGAAAAAAAAAAAATTGTATTTTTTAAAATCTTAGTATTTAAAACAAGATTTTAAAAAATACGAAAAAGATTTAAATCTTTTTCAAAAAATTTAGATTTTAAAAGTGCGAATTTTTTTTAAAAAGTTTTAAAAATGTACCATTCTTTTTTAAAAAGTTTTCTAAAAAAAGTACGAAATTTAAAAATAATCGAACCAAAATCGTACTTTTAACAATTTTTTTACAAAACATTTTAAAATTTTTTTAAAAACTTCGCACTTTTTAATTTTTTTTTTAAAAATTTTGTAAAAAAAATTAAAATTTTTTACGAATAATAATGTAAAAAAGTTTTTTTTTAATTAAATAACAAACAAAAACTTTTTTTAAAAGAGAAGTGCAAAAATCATCCCTGTGACAGCAAAAAGACAACAATAGCCTCCGATATTGTAACACCCCCAAATTGTGTCGCAGCGGAATAAGGATTCGGGGCGTGTTACTTCAATGATCAATAACACAAGATATATATAGAACGACTCAAAAGCCGTTTAAAACCGATACATTGGATTTAATAAAGTGCTTGATACAAAAAGCCCGAAGCTTTAACTTGTTCATTGTTATTATCAGTGTTGCAAAAATCGACCAACTCTGGCTTGTAATCGGCGATTAATCGCTACTCGGCCTTATACCTTGGAAATTAATGCAAATCGGGTAAAAAATCGGCCTCGTCAAAAGTCGGTCAACTCGGTCAAAAATCGGTCAACTCGGTCAAAAATTGGTCAACTCGGTCAACGAAAGTCAAACATTTATATATATAATTTGGAAAAATTGGTCAAATCGGTAAAAAATCGGTCAAGTCGGTAAAAAATCGGGAAAATCGGTAAAAAATCGGGCAAATAGGTAAATTTTAAAATTTATATATAAAATTTGCAAAACCGATTAATCACTGATTAATCGCGCCTAGACCGATTACAGGCTACAGGGTGGTCGACCGGCCGGCTAGCGACTCGCGATTTTTGCAACATTGGTTATTATTACAAAGATACTGGTTCAGGACACTTGAAGTTCCCAAAAATGACAACCATATCTTTAACGTGACATCCCTTAACCAAAACCATCAATGTATCCCTTGTACCTCGTGCTTACTGATCCCCTGAAAAACATTGCTTTAAAACGTCAACAATAATGTTGGTGAATTTATAGGTTTGATAAATCGTATATTGTAGGACCACAAGATTTCCCAAATGTATGATAATGCAACAGATGCAAATAATCATATAATTGTAATTACATTGCTCTAAGCTCATGACACTGAAGCTTGACGTGAATGAATACCAAATTAATGGCCTACATTGCCCGTGATGATGTTCTAACCCGCAACATCCTATATTCGACATGGTATACGTTCGTTTGTTTGGTGATAGCTAGTCACCCGAACGGGGATGTCAATCCCAATAGATCTATTAATAACATTCGCGCTCACAATCTTGTAATTGATAGTTCATGATTCATGGGCTCAGATATGGGTTATCGCTACTTAGGCAACATGTAATCATAATGTGAAACTTAACCACTTGTGTCCAGTTGTAAAACATTGCATGTTTTTCACCCCAAAAACTTTGTAAAACAAAAGCATGTAAAACGTGGGGCTATGAACTCACCTTTAGTGAGCAAATACCAAGTGTATCACAAATAGTGCGTCACGCAAATCGATCAGATGCAACCTATTTAAATTAAGGTCGTATAAGTACCGAGTACTTTAATCAATAACATTGAATATAATCCTATGGTTGCAATATCGTACTATCGTTCGGGCTATCATAATTAAAGAGGTCATGACATGACGTACGAGGAGTTAGGACACTTTAAATCGTAAATCCAACAACTCGTCGATACGCCATCCGAAGAGGCCTCATTATGAAACTCCCTAGTAATATAGTACTTTGATAACCACATAATATTCTATATAGCTCAATCACCAACTAATGGTTTTGATTAAAACTGTGTTTAACAAGTTAAAACGTTTATAATCATCGTTTTAGCAAAACTGCGTTTTAAGTCCGTTTGAGTTGATTCTTGCGCTCACGTTTTTGTATTGAGTCGAGTTATCAAAATTTAACATTTTCAAATTTTGGACCTTCTGATGAACAGTAACTTTTACTGTTCCCAACAGATGTGTTCTTTCCCGAAATCGTTATCGTAAAACTTGTAAATGCCGTATTTTATTCGTTATAGCTCCGTTTTTAGTGATTCCTTCGACCACGTTCTCGTTATTGAAAGTTCTATAATTATATGAGGTTTAAAAAAATTATAACTTTCTGTCATGAATAGTAACTTTTATAAAAATGGTTTTATAAAAGTATTAATTGTCGAAAACTTGCGAAATTCATAACTCGTTCGTTATTAATTAGAAAATGACGATTCTTATCATTTTAGAATCCTAAAATTATATGTAATCTGGGAAAAATACTTAACTTGCTGTCTCGAATGATTTTTATAATTTGTTTTATAACAATTCTTTTATAAACTCGTTTATTTATCGCGTAACTCGTTTTTAACGTATCTTTTTTGTTATTAATCCGTTTGATAAGTTTCTTATCATTCCGGAATCGTCGTGAGTCGTATTTCCTTATAAAAATATAAAATAAATATATTTTCATACAACTTTGGGCAGAATGTTTTCATAGGTTCGATAAGTCTGTTTTTGACCTCATTTTTATACTTTATAACTTTTACATATAAACCAAAAGTGTACAAATCTTCTCATCTCTTGTAACCTTATTTTGATGTTCATATAACATTAATATATGTCCATAATCATCATTAACATGTTTTTTGTATTTCTTTTACTTGCAACATATTAAGGAAGCTTTAAAAACCCTAATATATACTTAATCATTTTCACACTAAAACCACATGATATAATACTTTCTCATCCTCTTCATCATGATATTACTAATATTACAACATATATAAAAGTATACAAGATGACCATTTCCAATAAAAACTCCATTTTCATAATGAAAATCCTAAATGGTGATTCAAGCTAACATAGATCTAACATATGCATAAAAATAATAATTTCAAGAACATAAAGAGTTCTAGTAGACCTCAAGATGAATGATGATGATGATAACCAAGTGCTAAACCCTTGTTTAGCCTTAAAACCAAATCTTGCACAAAGAAAACCCTAACTTTCTTCAAGAAAACCCTAATCTTCCTTTCTTTGATAAAAGCTTGCAAATGGTAATCCAAGGTTTGGAAACACCTTAGAATGTCTTAGGATAGATGTGTATAGGATTTTATGGGATGAAGAAAATTTTGTATGGGTTTGTGTGGTGTCCTTATTGTTACCGTGAGATAAGAGAGCCAAAAGGGGGAGTTTTGTGAAAATTTGCTAAGTGTTTAAGCATATGTATGTTATCTCTTACTAGATACTTGCTTATATATGGTCCTTGGGTCAAGACTTAGCATGGTTGGTCAAGAAATACATAGAGGGTTTCAAGGAGTCATGTTTAAGTGTTATGAGTCAAAGAGACACACTAGTCTTAGGTCTTAATTGCTTAAGTTAAACATTGACTAAGATAGTAAGTACTTTGACCCATTTCTTGCTCTCTAAGTGTGTTGTGCCGCAGGATATAAGGGGGGGGGGGGGAAGATCTTTTATAAATTTTGATAGCTAACATAAATTATGGTAAGAGTTTTGCTAGTTACAAGTATTAACTTGTAAATAAAATGTGCGAACTTGCATGAAATTGTGTACAATATATTTTATAGTGTATAAGGTGTAAACAAATATTTATTTGGCTCAAGTTTAATAAAACTTTAGGTATTGGGTACACTCGAGGGTATTTGTTGAAGCGTAGTTAATTTAACGTGCTTCTGGTTACGCCTAAACGTACTTTATTACGAAACGTATAAATTTTACGTAACCGATAAAAATGAATGGAAAATGACAATAATTATTCTCAAAATAATTATTCAACGCTTGATTAATGTAAACCTTTAATCGTTTGGTGCCCGTTTACATTGATTGATCATTTTTAGCTTACGCGATTTAACCTAATAACTACGATTAAAAATTAAACGCGTACAATACTAAAAATACATAGCGGATTTATTGATGACGTCAATAACCCTAAAACACGGGGTGTTATAGTCTCCCCAGGTTAGATGAGCCCTGTCCTCAAGGCTTAGACGCGACACTTGACGAAGGTGCGGTCTTTGCGAAGAGGTGTGGGTATTTCTTCTTGAATTGGTCCTCGCGTTCCCACGTGAACTCAGGACCTTGCTTGGAGTTCCATCAGACCTTAACTAATGAGATTCGGCTTCGCTTCAGCCGTTTGACTTCACGGTCTATGATTTTTACCGGTTATTCCACAAAATGAAGCTTATCATCCAACTGAAGTCCATCTAACGGAACGGCTAACGGTTCATCGGCATAGCACTTTTTCAAATTGGATACATGAAACGTATTATGAATTCTGCTCAGCTCTTCTGGAAGCTCAAGCTTGTAGGCAACCGTTCTAACCTTTTCTAACACTTTGAAAGGTCTAATATACCTAGGGTTTAACTTCTCTCGTTTGCCAAAACATACTACTCCTTTCCAAGGAGAAACCTTTAGCATAACTCTATCCCCGACTTGAAATTCCATTGGCTTACGCTTTAGATCCGCGTAACTCTTTTGTCGATCGCGAGCAGCTTGCATTCTCTGCTTTATCTGTACGATCTTCTCAGTTGTTTCTTGAATTAATTCTGGACCGAGGATTTGAGCTTCTCCAACTTCGGTCTAACAAACAGGTGAACGACACTTTCGACCATAAAGTGCTTCGAATGGTGCGGCCTTAATGCTAGCGTGATAGCTATTATTGTATGAGAACTCGACTAATGATAAATGGTTAATCTAACCCTTTCCAAAGTTGATCGCACAAACACATATCATATCTTCAAGAGTTTGAATAGTCCTCTTGCTTTGCCCATCGGTTTCTGGATGGTACGCAGTACTCATATCCAACCTAGTACCCAAAGCATTCTGAAGAGACTTCCAAAAATTTGATGCGAACCTCGGGTCGCGATCACTAATGATTGAGACAGGTATTCCATGCCTCGTGACAACCTCCTTCATGTATAATCTTGCAAGTTTATCCAAAGGATCGGTCTCTCTTATTGGCGTGAAAATTGCAGACTTAGTGAGTCGATCAACAATCACCCAAATAGTGTCGTATCCTTGCGACGTCTTAGGAAGCTTCGTGACAAAATCCATCGTGATGTTGTCCCACTTCCATTCTGGTATCTTGGGTTGTACCAACAATTCTGATGGCCTTTGATGTTTAGCCTTGACCTTAGCGCAGGTCAAATACTTGCTAACATATGTGGCGATGTCGGCTTTCATATTGGGCCACCAATATAACTTCTTCATGTCCTAGTACATCTTGTCGGAACCCGGATGTATAGAGTACTTTGATTTGTAGGACTCGTGCATGATCACATTCTGCAAATCGCCATAACAAGGTAACCAACTCCTGCCATTTAGGCACATGGTTCCATCCGCACGTGGTTCCAACTTTTGTTCTCTAATCGCCTCTGGATTTTTAGCGTTTTCAACTAACATTCCTCTAACATCTTCCTTCGTGATGTTCTCAGGCTTTCGTGCTTCAGTCTGAGCATCCAAAATTTGTTTGGGAAGATCCAAGCTAATAGTTATGACTAAAGCTTAAACTCTTAACGGTGGTTCTCGTTCCTTCCTGCTCAAAGCATCAGCAACGACATTTGCTTTGCTTGGGTGATAACGAATATCGCAGTCGTAATCACTGAGCAACTCCAACCATCGACGTTGTCTCATGTTCAACTCCTTTTGATCTAGAATATGTTGCAAACTCTTGTGGTCGATGAACACCGTACACTTAGTTCCGTATAAATAATGTCTCCAGATCTTGAGAGCGAACACTACTGCACCAAGTTCTAAATCATGAGTCG